>JAUZSV010295401.1:0-11894 GCA_034780495.1 Parotocinclus cesarpintoi
AACATCTGTAATTGCAAACAAAGGTTTCTGTTCCAGATATTACATTGTTTTTTTTTTTCTATTGTATCAAATAGCCTTTTAATGCAATGAAATGCAAATTAATAATTTAAAAGTCATAGAACGTAAGTTCCTGGATTTTTTTTAGATTTTACAAAGAAAAATCTCCATTCTTTGTAGGTGGGAAAACTTGAAGTTAACTGCAGTGCATCAAAAACTATGAAACTATAAATATTCCAGAAGAAGCTGAAAAGCCTAATGCTTTTTTTGTTGTTGTTGTTTGGCTTTGATTCAATTGCACGATTTGCAAGAATTGTTGTTGTTTATTTTGAAAAGTGTCAGCTGCCTAGAGGAGCTACTCTTAAGGGAATATCTTGAAATTCACTGTGTAATGCAAAAATATTCATACTTGGTTTCAAGAACAAAGCTAAAAGAAAATCATACCAATTTGACATTAATTATATATTTATCAAACAACTAAACCTGATAATAAAAAAGTATAATAATATTTTTTAAAAAGTTTAGTATAGTATAAAATTATTTGAATAATAACTACAAAAGTGAAACAGAAACATAAACATAAAAGTTTGGATGACACTCGATATGATATATGATACAAATTAATAAAGCATTTAATCGCTTTACAATACAAGCAACACTAACTATGCTCGCTAATGATATATATATATATGTGTGTGTGTGTGTGTGTGTGTGTGTTTGTGTTTCTTAAGTGCAGTTGCTGTGTTCTCATTGATACTGTTATGACATTTTCTTATATCCAGTGCATTAAATTAAACGACATACTTGCAAAGCTGCTATTTTACAGATACAATTATGACAAGAAACTTGAGCCAACTACAAATGCAAAAACAACACGTGTATTTCATAGATTAGTACACAGATTAGAACTATGCTACATGGCCAACATACAAGTATATTCATAAAGCCTCCCTAGTAAAGTGTAGACTTTATTAATGCACTTATTATCCCCATATTTCTAATTGCCATATCTGGGTAATTTTAAACTTTTAGCCATGCAGTGCTTAAAAGCACCATATAAAGTAAATTACATGTATATCAAAGAGGAAACAACGTGTTAGACTCACAACAACCTAATAATATACATCAAAGAAGGGGATCTTTCCTAGTGAATCACATGGCTTAAAACAGAGCCATAATTATGCTATCTAGACTAAAGGGTTGTCAAGCCAATCTATTGCACAGTCACTCTACAGAAAGTCACCTTCATCCTCCTGCTTCTTTCCAGCCAGAAAGAATCAGCACTAATTATGCATGCATGCTGTTGATATTTTATTGCTTCCTACTAATCCCATTATTTCAATGCCCTTGATGAGGAAGTATTGACAAAGTGTAAAGCTTGTTACAGGATTTCATCTTCCAGTCTCTCCAACTCTTTGTTTACATTGAGACTTGGTGCATTGCAGCTTTATAAAATGCACATCGGATTTCTGTTGAAAATGTTCGTATTTGTTCAGTAAGCATATTTATCTATAAATATTGTAAATATGTAGAAAGCTGTTAGAGAATGTTTTGTGATGGACAGGGTTTTGTGTGTGAGTATGGGTGTGCATGTATGGAATGGTTTTTAAGTTTGTAGATAATACATTTAGCAAGTCACTTTATAGTTTTCAGGATGAATATAATTATGTATTATATGTGTTCATGGATTCACAGTCTTTCTTTCATAACTTTCATTTCAGTAGAAAAAAGAGGAGTGAAAGCATTGAGGTAATTAGCATGTCTGAAAAACTCAACATTTTAGGCTATATGGATAAACTCTTCTGTATTCATTTATCAGGTTGGGGTAAGTTAAATATCCCACACTTTGGCTGGGCATATGGTCAGAATGTTTACACAAACAAACACACACACACAAAACAAAACAACAACAAAAAAGGTTCATTCATGCCTCACCAGTATTGTAAAAGCTTTTTAGATGTTTTTTTCTGTGCCTGGGGTCTACAGATCTTTCATAAAGTTAAATAATAGTAATAGTCAAGTAGAAAAACTTTGTTTTAGTAAATGTTACTATCCACCATTGTTAGCCTTTAGGGAGTAGAATTGTAATTGGTTTGGTACTCTACTGTGTGACAGCAGATTCTGTTGCATAAACACCCAGCCCAGGGTAATCGCACAGCTTGACAACATGAATAACAGCTTGCACATGCTGTTTCTAATAAAAGTACCTAATGAAATGATAAGCACAATTGGAGTTTTTTTTATGTATTTTTGTTTAATCTTTTCACTTCTTACAAAGTCAAATGTAAATTTGGTCAAAGCTAATATTTTCCACTTTTATGCGTTTTGCAGCAAAAATGTGTAATGTATTACAGTAAAATAAATAAATAAATCAGTTACTTTTCAAAAAAATGGTTTACTTAAGCAAAAGTACAAAAAAATATTTTTGAGTGACGATATAAACATACATTATGAAAATGTACTTTGGAGACTGTGCTCGTCTCCAGTGCAACGTACACGATCTTACAATCCAAGCAATTGTTCTTGCTCAAAGACCCAACATATAAAGCCAGGAAATTGTGCTTCATAGTCCAGTACTTAACCACTAGGTTACAACAGTCACCAGTGTACAACATAACCTGATGCTTTAGGCTGTGTTCTGCTGAGAAAGCTTGGGTCATGGCAATCATGTAGCTGTTACTGTGGCATGTGCCACCTATCTACACTTGCTGCAGACCAAATACAATCTGCCATGGCAATGATATTCACTAATCGCAGTAGCCTTGTTCAGTGAGACAATGAACCTTGTCACACTGCAAAAAAAAATCAAGAATGGATTGAGAAACAGAACAGTGTTCAACGAATTTACTTTGACTCCAAACTTTCCAGATCTGAAGCTGAGGCTAGACTAATGAGGCTCCACCTCACACCTTAAAGAACATACAGGGTCTAATAGCTAGATACTGAATCTGCTAACAACTAGGTTCCAGATAACACAGGACACATTCAGGGGCCTTGTTGAGTCTGTAAAAGGTCAAAGCCTTCATGGTGCCCCATGTGGTGTGCAATTACAATAGTGCACAAGTTGCCTTAGCAATGTCAAAGTCATGAACAGCATGTTATCAGTAAAAACAAAAGAAAAAGTAATGAAGAGGAAAGATTATAAGAAATAAGAAACTATTGATCAGTTGGAGGAAAGTTTCCTGGGCTGTAGTTGAAGTCATGAAGTCAACATTTAGTTTGAATATTAGTCGAATCTTTAATTTAAAACAATAGCCTAGGTGTGTCTTTGATTTTAGCTAGCCAACTAAAGTGCTAGGGAGGATACTCCTGTTTTTAGACTACATAGTCTGGTTTATGTTTTTAGGGTTAGCAAAACATAACATTAAGGTCATATAGCATCATTCTAACAGTTAATTGTAAAGGTGTAACCAAATTACTGCTGCATATGTTTTTAATTGTTTTTTTTTTATCTGCTCCATAACTTTCATTAACAACACATTTTAAATGAGCAATGTTATTAAGACAGTTTCTTTCCTTTGCACACTATGAACATTTAAAATGTGTTTATATTTTTTCATCTCTGCAGATACGGGTGGCTGCCATGATCCTACTATGCATGACATACGATTATACAAAGCACACAGGCTGTACTATTCTCTCTCTCTCTAGCTCTCTCCCTCTTACACACACACACACACACACACACACACACACAGAGACACAGACCCAGACACAGACACACACACACACACACACACACACACACACACACACATATATATATATATATATACTGCAGTCATGAATTAGCAGCAAATCTTTCTCCCATCAAAGTCTTGTTTCTCAAGAGAAAACACACAGCTTTATAGCTAATCTATGCCCACATTAGCAAGTGTTATCTGAGTGCACTTAAACAAGATCATTCTGTCCTTTCTCAGTTGGTTAGGCACCATCAGCACACACTCTGCATCCTGATTCATCCCTAGCACCACACTCTTCCTGAACGGCTGGGAAAATATGTATGCTTAGCGGCACGTTGGCATCAAAGATTTGAGATCAAAGATTTACTCTTTAAGTTATACACCCTGTAGCCTTCCTTTCCTCTGCAGAAGATGCTCAACCACACTGCATTGTTTTTTTAACCACAGGTGACAATGGCAAGCTGCGGCTGCCTTCTGTCACCTTTGGGCTGATTTTCATTGTCCCTTATCAGCTGACAGGCTGACGAGATGCAAGTGACCTCTCTGTCAACCTGGTAATCCGCAAAGACGTGTTGCGAGCTAAAGATTGGCCCAGCACTTATGGAACCTGGAATAGGCAGCATCAAGCCAAGTGCACAACACCGTAATCCAACCCCCAAGCGATCGTACATCCCCGTGAACAATTTGTCGATTCTTTAGCTGAAATGTCAACAAATGACACTAATCATAGAGAAAAAAAATGTACCTTTTTAAAAAATTGGATTTGATGTTGGTTTTATAGGATTGGCACATTCCTCCACATATGCTGCATGCTTTTCAGAAAGTGTAATAACGTGAGTGTTGTGCTTCTATGAATCTCAGCAGGGAGAGATGCTAAATTTAAATTTAACCCAAAGAGGCTCATGTTATTTTGTGCCTGCTTTCTCCTTCATCCCATTCCACTTGTGCTGCACACACCAGGTATGCGCTTAGGCAACAGAATTTTTAGTTCCTGTGCTGTGGCCCAATCTGTCTCCAGTCTCACAAGAAACATGCCTTTCCAGGACCTACTTTCATTATGAATTTCCATTTTCTGCTTCCCCATCTCATTCCCTCTGCTCTGCTTAAAAGTGCAATAGTCAAGATGTCCAGAGTGTGACTGGTGTTTAAATAGACTGTCAGAAAACCACACAGAAATGTTCTGATGGATCACAAAGCAATTTGTATCAAAACAAAGGTGTGGAAATGAAAAGAAAAAAAACGCAATACAATATTTTTCATCTCCCTGAAACACAGCCTCTGTAAAATGATATTTAATCATTTAATGACAAGAACTTATTGCACATACTCCCCATTTTACGATGATCTGGTTTACGATTTGGTGACTTTATGATGGAAATCTGATAATACACATGACAATTTTGAATGGCAATTTTCCAACACAATACTCTCCCAGAGATGCTGGGCATCCAGGCAGCAGCCAACTCACTGACTGTGCTGAGTTAATAATTTTGCCTGTTAAACTGGGGGGTTATAAGTGTTTAAAGCATGTTTAAGTTAGGCTAGGTAGTCTAGTTTTCATGATCCAGTGTCGATAACTGAAGAGAATAAGTATTTGACTAGATTTGAATAGAAAACAGCAGATTTGTAGTATTGTGGGGAAGAAAGCTTACCATTAAAGAAAGAATCAAACCAGATGTTAAGTCTCTGCAATGCCTCTGGTCTGGCCAGGCACTTAGCAAACACAACTGGTTGTCTGATATAGAAAAGATCAGATTGGGATCAAATCTCTGCCTCTACACACTCTCCACTCTATGCCTGCTGGTGAAAAGAAGCAGTCAATGGCTGCGAGTTGCACACTCCTGGCCACACACTTCTTCCCCAGCAGGAGTTCGCAGGCAACCGATTAATGGCAAGGCAAAAAAAATATCAAAAATGGAGTTGAAACTGACAGCATATTTAAAAAAAATTATAGAACAAAAAGGCAAATTTCACTACATAGGAATACAATTACAAGTATTCTGTAAAGTAACCTGACATCTAACTGATCAATTGTTTTACATATGAATGTTTGTACAATGTGATTGTTCAATGGTCTCTAATCACTAGGCTTTCTAGGAAGTTAACATTCACATGGACTTACAGTAAATACTGCCAAGCCTGCTTTCAAGGCAAGATTACTTACTTCATAATATAAAATACATTTAGCAACAATTGGTACACTTGTTGTTGTAGTTTTAGGTATGTTGCTTAACTGAAAATAAATGTTGTTTCCCTAAACACAGGACAGGATGTTTGTAAGATTATTCTACCACCAGCTATATTATACAAAGAGTGACGGACACGTACGGGGGGAACCCCTAAGGTATTTATTATTTATTATTTTTTCCTCCGTCGTCGGCATTCAACGAGCCTCACTCCAGCCGGCTGCCCGTCCTGAATGGGACACGCCCAAGCTCAGCTTACTCACGCCATAAGTGTGCCCGAGCTTACGCTCGCCACCTGGCGCTTCGGACTACCTCCGTGCCTTGCCACTTAGGAGACGTTTCAAATCGTGCTCTCTGCACGCCTGCCCCGTTGGCCCTTCAGCGCCCCCTCGCAATCAGTTCGTACGTTGGTCCCAGTCGGGACGCAACACAAGCGGCGCACCATTTCATCCTTTCGTTGTTTTTTTTTGGTGTTCGGAAGCCTTTCGCTCCGCTCTTAGTCCCCTTTTAGTTTTTCTATATTATTTCCCCATTATTATTATATGTCGTGGGATTCCGTCTATCCCGCATCTCGTAACACTTTGTGCCTGTTATTAGGTTTCAAACATTGCTACAGCTACTTTGGTGGCGCAAAGTGGAATGTTTAATTCTTATTGATTTGATGATATGTGTTTTAATTGTACTTTTACCTTGTGTTTTATATCTGTAAAGCAATTTGAATTGCCCTATGTATGCATGGTAACACTTAATTGTAAGGGTACATGAAACAGCATTTATTCATACAGTATTTCATGAATGGGCAAATAATAAGTCATACATGTAACATATCATGAGTCATTATAAATATGCACAAAGTAAACACATTTACAAATGTCTTGCATGCTTTAACGCAGAAGCAATATATTAATTTATTAAGGATTACAAAATCATTAATTCTTCATGTCGTTTGTGGCCCCCAAAGTAAAGTGTTAAATTTAGGTCTAAATTAGTCATATATGAATGGTCAAGTCAAATTAATGTAGAAACTTCTAATATAATTAGAAATGTAAATATAGATATTTTGTAAGTCATTGTTATATTGTTTTTATTTTGATTTGTATTTTTGCTGCAGGCAGACAGAATTGAAATTAAACTGTGTTACAACAGGTGTGCACCGTATTAAGTTCCATGAAAAAGGCTGTTGACTAAAATAGCATTAAGAAGATATTACCATAGTCACATAGTCTTTGATGTTGTAGTAATGTAAATTTAAAGGGTATTTTCCCAAGAAAACTACTGCATACAAACGATACATACATACATACATACTACTGGAAGCACTGGAACGCTGCTGTCTACACAGAATCCCTAATGTCAAAACACTCCAAAAATGCACTATTTCAACCATGTGTAGAGAAAAGCCATAACACTAATATGGTTGTATGGTGCACATGCTACATTTGTTTAACAGAAGCAAAATTGCACGCAAGGTCAGAAAGATGAAAGAGAGTACTAATGACTGAATGTGAACCAGTTAATATAGTATTAGGTTAGAAAGAATATACAGGTAGTGAGGGGAAGTAATAAAAGAGACTTAGTAGACTTAGGGAGTCCTATATAAGAGACCTATAGGAGTGCTATAGGGAAGGCACACACGCACAGTTACAAAAGAAAACTACAGCTTTTACAAATTAGTATTGGTAAGTCATATGCATAAACATGAGGAGCTTCTAAACATCATACATGAAACTGTTCTTACATAGAACGGTATGTGTTGTAAATGTATATTAATACATTGAAATTCGCATAATCACAATTACAAATTAAGTTGAAATTATCATTCTTAAAATGAAACTATGCTTAGCTGTCATGTGGATTAAAGAGACAGATCAGAGAAGACAGAGAGAGGTGCCTCTTACTGACAATCAATTCTTGAGATTTCTGTTTATGGGAAGTAGTTACGGTTTTTGTCCAAAACGTCAAAATTTGTCGCTTTACCCTTTTTGAAAACAACTTGCTGGGGTGGTGTGTAAAGTCATTAAATATAGTACTCACACACTCATGAATGATGGATTTCTGCTTTTAACTCTATCCTCCTAATCTGCTCATTGATTCAAAGCTGTCAGTTCTTTGAGTTTTTTTTTTTTTATTTATATATAAGAGTTTTATTATTTTTTATCATTTTAAAGACCTTGGTTGTTAAAATGAATGGACGTTGATCGGTAGGACATTAAACGGTGTATACCTGCGTTTCACTTTTTGAGCATGTTTATGTTCATGTAGCACATGAATAAAGAATTTATTGCATTGATTCAAAATGGAATTAGTATAAATTCACTAATACAAATATTTTATCTATCACTCTACTCTTACCAAATCCATTATCATTCTTTGCCTAGAGCAGTGATGCTTATCCACAGAGCATGGACTAATACCAGAACTTTAGGATTATCTACTGTGTACATAATTAATATGATTTACACTCAACATTTGGGTTTAACATGCCCTCAGTGCGGGTTTATTTAGCCTTTTTGCTTATGCATAGACAACAGACACTTAATCTAATGTCATGAGCCATGGAAGAAGGAGATCTGGTTTCCACATCACTCACAGTGGAAAGACAGGTGATAAGCAGAGCTTGGTTTACTCAGTATAAATGGGATAGAACCAAATAGACAAATGCCACAACGAAGAAGCTTGATTAATTTACTACATTCATTGTATATGCACGTTTAGTGAAGGACAAACTGATGGGTGAAATGAATGTTGATTAAGAAGTAGTTGGATGGCATGTTGAGTTTCCAGCAAAGAAAGGCAATGTCTGAATAGTCATAGGTGAAATCGAAAGATTAATCTTTGATGCCTCTCTATACAATGTTTTAAATGTGGTCATTAGTTATTAATAGAGAACGTCTTAATTTCTATAACCCAATTTATCCCTATTGCTTTTCCAGCATCTGGCTTACAGTGCCTTTAAAATCACCATGGCTTGTCAATTGATACAAACACTCTTCCAAAAAAGAGCTCCTCCCTCTCTATCTCTCTCTCTCTCTCTCTCTCTCTCATACATGAGTTTTTATTGTATGTACGCATCAACTGTGAGAGACATTCTATTATTTTTAAATAATTAATTTGCATTTTTTGCATAAAACAAGTATTTGATCACCTACTGCCCACCAAGAATTCTGGCTCTCACAGACCTGTTAGTTTTTCTTTTAAGAAGCCTTCCTATTCTGCACTCATTACCTGTATTAATTGCACTTGTTTGAACTAATAACCTGTATAAAAGATGGCTGTCCACACACTCCAACCTCTTCACCATGCCTGAGGCCAAAGAGCTGTCTATGGACTGGGTGACTGTGTCTTTCTGCATGGCAATGACAATGACAATGTATCCAACAGGTGGCCAGGTGACTTAGTGGGTAGTACTGTTGCCTCACAGCAAAAAGGCAATATATACATGATCCGTCAATGTAACCAATGTAACCTTTTATATCAATGTGGTTTTAGATCTGGGTTTTCAATTGCAAGTGATGCCTAAAGCAATGTTAAACACAAACAAAAACAGACCCAGACCAAAAAGTCCCATAATACCCAGCAGGTACTTCATGCTGATTGTCCTTCCACAAACATGCATGCATCTGCACTGTTCACACAAATATTAGAATATTCGAATTCAAATTCAGATATTTTAAAATGAATATGAAGAGGATGCCAAACAAATTGCTGGACAATCTGATCCTGTCCATGATTCATGCTGTCAGTGTGTTTTTGGCACTCTCGGGTGACCATAGTGAACCCACACTCTACTGAACAGTCACTACTGAACAGAGGTACTCTCATCCAGTTTGACATGCTTCTGTTCACCCCTCATGAATATGTCACATGCTACTCATTCACGATAATAAATAATGTGTTTGCAACTTATTTGCATAATTAAACAACTTTCTTTGATTTTTCATTTGCTTTTCTTGATTATCTTGGCAAATGAAAAAAAGCTTAATTTTCAATCACTTCTTATTAATATTGAAATATCCCATAATTTTTGTGAGCAGTGTATTTATTAGTCCTGATAAAATCATAATCTTTTGCTTGATTATAGGATCTGCTGCTAATGTACATATACTAGGATTAGATGCACTTACTAGATAACTTTGTTGGGTACCAGAGCAACCTGTAGGTCTCAATTTGTCACTGGTGAAAAACAAAGGCTAATTTTACTGGATGCCAATAACTTGAGAATGCACTGATTGATTTTGTCAGTGATTAAGCTAGAACAGTTTAATGTTTTAAAGGTAATTAAATTACTAAGTGAAATTCTCGTAAAGCTTACATCTTGACAGTTTCATAAAGAATACCCCACATCTGTAAGAAAACAAAGTTCAACAGAGGTCACGCAAAAAAAAAATCTATTGAAGCACCCACTTCACCCTAGTCTCAATATATACCAATATATATCCATCCTAATTAGACAGCAGACTATGAAAACAGAACATGGTTTCCCTCCATCATGCAGTTTTGCTTTTATAGTTCATGACATGTTAAGACATTGTCTGATTTATAACTATTTATTTAAACAATCTAGACATATTTCAACAATTCCCTTACTGTCATCACTTATGACAATCACTCTTGGCTCTTTTACAAGGAAAGTGTAACAATGTACACATTTAATTGGATAAGCATCCTTTATATGCACAGCATCATGAATCAGATTAATTACACAATAGTTTCATAGTTTGGCTCGTATCATTAAGCGTTACCCTGATAAAGGCACATTATCATGAATAATAAAGATATGGCTTGCCAAACTAATCACTCTTGTTCGGACATGTTTTATTTAGGGATTCATTTGTAAGGCAAATTAAAACAATATACAATGCTCATAAAGACTAAGGGCTATTTCAAAATGAACAATCCCATTATGAAATATCCCCTAAGTTTAGAAAGCAGTGTACATGTTGATCAAATTGTACCCTGAAGCACATTTAAAGTAGCTATGTGATTTAGATTTTTGACCACTGTACAAGCTTTAATATTTAAAACAACAAATTTATAATGAATATTGCATTTACAATAATCATATTCTAATGTGTTGCATTGAGTGCAATTGTCAGATTGAGACTGCTTTAAAAGTCTGGACAAAGTGGCTAAAATAGCCCACCGTTCAGCTTTAACTGGTAAATGTTCTTAGAGCTTTATTGATATCCACACTTAATCATTGAATATTTACTGAAATGTTCCTCAACAGTTGTCAACAGTGCCCGACCTTCAGAAAGTATACTCTGCCTTTTTTTTAGTTTTCTGACTGCAGTTCAGCACAGAACCAATCCATCAATAAAATGCATAAATGACCTTTCAAGAGCATACCATTAAGCTTAAAAAACAAAGAAACATACCAAGTAAACCAGCTATGTGTTTCTTGAGGTGGGCAGCCTAGACAAGCTGGGTATGAAAATGTCAAAATGTTGTTGCTCCAAATTATAATTTAGCAGAGAGGAACTTTAAAATGTAAAAAATAAACAAACCAATTATTATGTTTAGTTTCTTGATATTTTTGTTAATTATCATGTTTGCTCCAGGACAGTAGGCTATTTGGTACAAAGAGGTACTACATACAATACGAAAAGCACATACAATTGCAAATGCCACTTACATTTGTTTCAAATAAGTAAAGGAAACTCGTACACACAAGAATTAGTAACTTACACGAAAAGTATCTAAAGCATCAACAGCATTAGAACAGTCTCTACTACAAACATAGTGTGATGTTTAATTTTG
This sequence comes from Parotocinclus cesarpintoi, assembly GCA_034780495.1. Classification (NCBI taxonomy): domain Eukaryota; kingdom Metazoa; phylum Chordata; class Actinopteri; order Siluriformes; family Loricariidae; genus Parotocinclus; species Parotocinclus cesarpintoi. The sequence continues at coordinate 11,627 of JAUZSV010295401.1, forward strand.
TGACTGATAAATGGAAGGTCTGATACAGATATTTCCTTACAGATATCTCGCTCTGTTCTATTTCTAACCATGAGTTATTATTTTTGTTCAGGGTGTGTGGATGTACAGCAGTTGGTTTCAAGAGGAGGCATGTTTGAAAACTGGTGTTAGGTTTTGTAAAACATAAAAAGCATATGAATTACTTATAGCCATACTACATTTAACCACGTGGTCCTTTGTTCAAAATGGCTCTAAGCGTGTACACTATTTAGGGACACTCCCTTATTCG
>JAUZSV010295494.1:0-11891 GCA_034780495.1 Parotocinclus cesarpintoi
GTTAGACCACTGTATGGTCTTGGCCACCATGTTGCAGCTCACTTTCAAGGTGTTAGCAGTCTTCTTTTTTATGATGAGGTGCCATGTTGAATTTCTAGTGTCCAGTATGAGACAGTGTGAGAGTGATAGCACCAAATTTTAAACATCCACTCCCCATTCACACCTGAGAGCTTGTAAGACTAAAGTGTCCCATGATACAAGGGAGGGCTAATAGCCAATTGGGCACAATTTGGCATTTTGTACTTAGGGGTGTACTCACGTTTATTGCCAGCGGTTTAGACATTAATGGCTGCATGTTAAGCAAATGTACCCTGTTATACAAGCTGTAAACTGACTACTTTATATTGCATAAAAGCTTCATATTTTTAGTGTTGTCCCATGAAAAGATATAATAAAATAGGGCCAGGCACCAACAATAACCAGATAAGGACCAAGAAAGGTCAGGTACCTGCTATATCAAGAATGGGTCAGATATAGATATTATTTTGACATCCATTATAGCTATGATTTACCTCACTCAGGCGCAGCCATTAGTGACTGTATGTCTGTAGACCTGGCCAGCATGCACTCATGGGACTCAAACCATCAAATAGTCAGTGTACTGCTGGATATATGGGAAACATAGGGTTCTTATCCATTTACATTTCCTGATGCAATTGGTGCCTCAGAAAAAAGGACATTCAATTCTTTCTAGTAGAATCTGCTACACTACTGCAGAATGATTTACATGTACTAGTGGGCATTGCTACACAGTTTAAAATCGTGTAACAACCAGATTTGCTGCTTTACACATTAATGAGCTATTCATTAAGTATTATTATTATTAATGAGTTCTTAATTATTATTAATGAGTGTTTGTGTCACTCACATAATGTATTACACATAAAGTTGTGGAGAGCTTTTGCCGGTTTGCTGTAACACAGATGAAGATAATGGATCTTTAGTGCAATTTTCCCTAATGGTAACACAACCATGATACTTCATACTGCATTCATAATGCATGAACCTTCATAGCCATGAGACCTGGCTTATTACGGTCGATGTAGCTAATAAACAAACTGTTTGGAATACAGCCATTCACTTTTGCCTTGCTTGTTTGCAGTCAGCCATATGGTGTTTGCTTTTCTACCTGAAGCTTGTCACTATGTAGGTGGTTCATATAACGCATCGAGTGCATTATAAACATTTAAAAACCAAAGAGCATTTATATTCAGGGCTGTTGAACCAGCAGTGTCATTGTAAGTAAAAGTCATTTTGTTGATTATTAAATGTAGGGAAAATGAATACATCCTCCATACACATGATAAGTGAACGTATTCTTTAATTTACAACCCAACCCAACAAATGTTGGGACAGTATGGAAAATGCAGCTATTTGCAAAAAAAACACTGCTCCTTACATGTACTTTGACTTTAATATTATTGCGGACAGTCTGAACCCAGGATATTTCATGTTTTGACTGATGATCAACTTCATTTCATCACCTAATAAACACCGATTTCTGCAAAAAAGCGTTCCAAAAATAGTTTAGAAGGGGGCACTTTATGACCATTAATGAGGTAAAAAAACTAAATGTATGTGACCTGATTTTAAACATACATTTTCAGATCTGTCATGGCAGCATTAATGCAGAAAAGTACATTCATTCCTTCGACATTGTTTTCTTCTGTTTGCTCCTCGAGGACTTTGTGGACACTGCTTTTGTACCATATCATGATTACAATCACCTGTTAACATCACCTGTTTAAAATCACATAATTTTTAAATGTTTTTTAATTCATTATTAGTTCTGAATTGCCCCCATCCCAACTTTTAGTGTAATGTGTCGCAGGCTTGATATATTTGAGATATTTTGCAATGACATAAAATCCAAAGGAAATGTAACAAGCACTGGCTTTTTTTATTTGCATTTTACATACTGTCTCAACTTTTTTCTGATTTGGGGTTGTACATCAATTCTAGCTTAATACAAATGGTTAGTGTATTATGCGGTTTTGTGAAATACCAAGGAATGTGAGTGTAACTGAAATTGCCATGGTTATCAGATAGGCAATGTAGCATTTAATAGTTAGAATATTTCATAGATATTTAGATATGGATTTTGCACATGATATGTATTTGTAACACAATAAATTGTACTTCTGATAAATGAAACAGCATCTTTCAAGTTAAATATGTATTTTAACCCACAGCACTTGAATCCCCTGATAATATATTGCGTTAACTAGTTTTCACTTTGTTCTTGCATCAAATAAAACTGTGGAACTTAGTTGCATTTGCATGCACTCTTACTGCAGTTTTAAACTTTGCTTACATTTACTTCTCTCATATACATTTCAGAAAGTTAAGAACACCTTCTAAAATCGGATTTCTGATTTGGCCACCATGATTCAGTCAGAACTGGAATCGGAAATGATAGAAATATTAATTTTAAATTGGAATGAACCCAAACAGGAATCAAATTGCTTTATTATGCATGAACCAGCAAATTGCAATGTTTCAATCATGATAGGTATTTTAATAGGATATATAAATCATGATACATAACAGTTTAAAATGTGTTCTTAATATCCCAGTTTAATCCTGTAAAACTTTACATATCATTGCTTAATGAACCAGTTTGCCTGTATGCTAGGATGAAAACAGGCATATTTGGTGGATTAGCTAAATAAATACTATGGCTTAATGCTGTTGATTAAAATTTTTTATTTTGTTTACTGGGATGTGAGCATTATTTTGAATACTGCTAGCTTGGATCATCATAGTTAAATGACAACAGCTCACATTTCTTATTGTTTGTTTTTCTTTCTTTCTTTTCTTTCTTTTGTAAATAGATAAATATTTAACGTGAATTTATCTTCGAAATCATGTGATCAATTGCCAAATGTTGTAATTGTAATGTTATGTTAAACTACTCATCTTCTAATAAGAGCCGCGGTGTATTTGAGTTATGTTATATAACCTCGGTGGTACTGACATGTGTTATTTGGTAAGCATTTACAAAGCAAAAAAAAGCAGCAATACAATAGTTCGATTTTTTTTATTTCTTTATTTTCATTCATTTTTGTCGTTTAATTATTTTTATTATTATTATTAATAATCGCTAACTCTTTTCCTACTATCATTACTACTGTTAAAGACTTGACACTGAATGTCAATTACAAGAAATTACATTTCTATGAGGGCCTGGTTAGATCATAGACAATATAAACAAAATAAAATAAATATAATACAAAATATTATAGCAATATAAAAACCAATATAACTATAACAGCCTTTCTTTAGTCGTTATAAAATGTTCAAATATAAACATTGTGGTGTTGTTAGCTCTTAAACATGTATTTTTTTATTATTATTTCATGAATTATTGTACTGTTCAAAGGGGATTCCATAGTTTTCATCTTACTGTATATTCAGCTTAATCTTTATTTTAGTGATCATCTTAATTTGTACTTCAGTTACAGATGGATTTGAATGGATTTGTACAATTATGGACTGTAGTTCATCTGTTTCTCTACATACTTTTTTGCCCCCTGTGTTCTCTAATGGTCAGGTGTTAAATAGTGTTCACTTTATTAGAGATATTTATATTTGTGCCTTACCTTGCAGATGTAAAGTCAGAGCCAGTAGCTCATGTGTTGTTGCACAGTCAGCGATCACAGAAAGATGCGTGCATGATGCTTTTGGTTGGATATTTTTAGTGGGTGAACAATTTTCATTCCAGCAGTGACCCTGAGGTGTTTAAAAACTCCTGCAGAACTGCTGTGTCTGATCCACTCATACCAACACAACACGCATTAACACATTACCACCACATCAGTGTCACTGCAGTGCCGAGAGTGATCCAGTGCTCATCCTGTGGCTAAAATTAAAATAAATAATAAACAGACTATTATTAGACTATATATAGCAATAATTTGCAAATATTTCCTCCCTACTTTTACATTTACATTTACTTCATTTAGCAGATACCCTTATCCATAGCGACTTACAATTAATACAGTCTTACAATCCAAGCAATTGTGGGTTAAGGGCCTTGCTCAGGGACCCAACTGTGGTAGAGGTGGGATTTAAACCCTGGACCTTCTGGTCCACAGTCAGTACCCTAACCACTAGGCCACCACAGTCCCAAAAATGGGCTTGTCTAGGATATGAGCCCAAGACCTCTTGCACCTAAAGCAAGAATCATACCCCATGACCAACAAGCCCCTACACTGCTAGAAAATAACAAACAATAAGAAGTTTCTTTAATGGAACACAGTATTCATATATTTAATACTATTTAAATGATCTTTATTATTTGTGAAATATATAACATAAAATTACAAAACAATTTTACAACTTACAAAGAAAAAACTAATATGTAACATTATTTCCACTTTGACCATAACCATGGTGGTATCTGATGTGTCAATGGAAATAATAAACATTAGCCACAATAATATGAATTCATAGACTGTATCCTTCTTTAAGGATAACAGCTCCCGGGAATCACACTTCCTTGCTTTACCATCTGTCTTTGATGTGATGGCTTTGACAGCAGCCTCTCCTTTCAAGAGAGTTTCTAAGATCTGGTATTACATAATGTCTGCTGTCTGTAGGGCATTTAGTGTGAATGTATGTGTCTGTGATGATAAATTGGTGTTCTTCCCACTGCGACCTTCCTGAAAATGATGTTCAATCAGTAAACACTAGATTTTAGTGAAGATTTGGGCAGTGTTACATAATTATAAATCATAAGTTATTTAAATTGTAAAATTACTTGATGATGGCTATTGTATTACATGAAGGTATTTGTGGTTCATTGGTTCATAACCCTCCACTGGCAAGGTGTCTATTGAGGTGTGTTTCAGAAAGAAATTTGTATAATCTGAACATAGTCTACAGCCAGATTTCAGATGAATCACAGTGGATGAAAATATATTAATGGGTAAGCATTGGAAACAAATTTGCTTAATGGTCTTTAATGCTTTTATTATGAATTTACTGATTTCCACTTGAATGAGATGATGCTAATTTTTTTCTGAAATTGTACAGTTGTGACATTTTATTGTCTTTTATCACCTCCTTTAAACCGCCATATTAGATATCTTTAATATTTGTTAAACAAAGGACAAAGTGAGGGTAAAACATTAGGATCTCTTTTAATTTTTGAAGAGCATCCAAACTGGAGATACTCTAGACTGGAAGCATAGCAACTGGAAGACAGAAGCACAAAAGGTCTGCTGTGTTTACGTTGATTTGCATATTAGGTATGCTATGGCAATCATTTCTTTATGGCTAAATAAGCAAATTGAGTACAACCGTGACTTAAATGACCAGCTGTCTTCAGTTCATGTTCTGTTTATAGTCTGTATAATAGCTTATTTAAATGATGGACTAACTTAATTCCACCTGCATGATAATTATATATGACATGTTTGTAGATCACAATTTACTTTATGTGCTTTTAAATAACAAATCAAATTTGACAAATCAAATCACCCATTTATTCTTGTATTTGAAAATCAAGATTTTTGGAAAACCTTACACAATAAAGGCACATATTCTATTAAATATTTTCTTTCAATTGCCTGGCTTGTAATTGTATTTACAACCCCAAACAGAAATGTTGCTACACTGGAGATCCTCTGCCTGCCTTTACTCTCCAAAGTCTGGGCATTTTGTGGACACTGCCTTTGTACCATAATGTTATGTTTAGTTGTTGATTAAAATCACCTGATTAAAATCAAAAAGCAAATTGTGTTTTTAAAATCGTTCAAAAGATAAACTTATATTTTTACCCATTTAATAGCCCTAAAAGAAGTTTTACGTTGAATCTTCTAGGTTTAGAATAAATTATATAAAAGTTAAGTTCATGTGAGGAGCATTGCACTTTTTATGACTTGGGGTTGTACATACACCAGCACACAATTCTGCAGGAATATATACATTTTTACTTCTTTACATATTCTACATGATTCATCGACTAGCCTACTTATTGTAAGTGTTGACCTCTAGCTCCACTTTACAGCTTTAGCACACCCACTGAGTTATAATAGCCTCCACCTGACTTAAGCGTGTGCCATGGCAAAAGCAACATGTTAGTTATTATACCAAGCATGCAACTTTAACGCCCTCAGGTAAATGTTATTTAGTCTAATCAAAGCTGATGACTCATTTTGTGTTTCTAAAAATAGATAAAAATCAGAGAAAACCTTGTCTGCTCTACAACATGAAATATCTTCTGCACCATCTCAGCTTTCTCAATTAAGGAGCTGAAATCACACGTAGCGAGGAAAACAAAAGCGTAATTACAGTGCACACAACAGACACACACACACACACACACACACACATTTTAAACCTGTTTTTCCCTGGTCATGATCACGTAAGGGTCTAGAGCACAGAAAGCATTAGTAAGCCTGCTCCAGATGGAATAACAGCCAATTTCTCAGTTTCTCACTTGATTAGTAATCATGGACTATTGTGTTTGAAGTTACACTTTTATAGCGTCTTCTACAAACCCAAAAGTGCTTTACAGCAAATAAGAAAAACAAAGAAAAACAATTACACAAGATCAGAGGGTAAAGAAGATGAAAAACTGAGTAAAAACAAATGGGCTTTAAGGAGGATTTTGATTCAGAGAGAGAGGTGGCAGAGCGCAGAGAAAAAGGAAGGGACTTCCAGATTGAGGGGGCAGTTACACCGAAGGAACGACCACCCGTGGTGCTCAGCCTGTACCTAGGAACAGTCAGGAGCATGGCATCAGAAGATCTCAGGGTATGCACAGGATTGTGTAATTTGACGATATCTGCCAAGTAGGCCTTGAAAGTGAGAAGAAGAATTTTATATTGGATGCATATGATATTCGGAAGCCAGTGAAGCCGCTCCAACACAAGGGTGATGCGCTCAAACTGGTATTAGTCTGTATCCTTGCAGACGAATTCTGGAAATTTGTAGTATTGTAATGCAATGATTTGGACAGGAGGCCATATAGAAGACAATTGCAGTAGCCAAGTCGAGAAGTAACAAATGCATGGACCAATGTCTCTGAGATGAGATAAAGGAATGCTGATTTAATCTCCTGAGACCCTGCGTCCTCATATGTGGACATTACATATCTGCAATATTAGCAATAATAGAAAGCTACAACATCCGTAAAGATCAAGCACTCATATGAGGACATCTTGTACAAAGACAAATTTTATTTTGAATACGTATTTCCTACTAATCACAAATAGCTAGGTGAAATTAAAATGCACACCAAGCAAAAGTCCGTGTCTCAGGAGGTTAAAAATCTAAATCATGGTGTGATTTCAAACAGGTGATGTCAACATGTGATTATAATCTTTATTGGTACAAAAGTAGCAGCCAGGAAAAGCTGAGTCCTTGAGGAGCAAAGGTGGGTAGAGGATGTCCGGTTTGCCAACAAATGCCTAAGATACTTAAAATGTTTAGAAAGAAAGACTGGAACAGGTTTGCATATTTCAGTCCTTTGTTTTTACGATTTGGCTTGTTTTTCTTTGTCTTCATGACGTTACAATCTCCATGTGCTTTTCTGCATTAATGTTACCATCCTAGAAGTGTAAATAACCTTTGTCAAGGGCACTGACACAACCCCATAGCATGACAGACCCTGGCTTTTGGAAATGTTGCTGATAACAGTCTGGTCTCTTTCGTCGTTGGTTTGGCGCACACACTGTCCACTTCTTCCAAAAAAAAGATCTGGAATAATGATTCATCTGACTAAAATAAACAATAAACATTTCCACTGTGTGATAGTCCATCCTAGATTCCCCCAAGCTCAGAGAAGTCAATGATAATATCTAGACTTGGTTAACATACGACTTTTTCTGCAGTTACATTTTAAGTGGCATTTTTGATTGTAACTTCATATTGGAATGCTTGACAGAGGTTTGCCAAAGTAAGCTTGTGGCCTTGGCTTTTAAACATGGAATTTCTCTGGATTAAATCGTTTAATAATATTCTGCACTGTAGAGGGAGAAATAAGCAAATCCCTTCCAATGTTTCTTTGAGGAACATTGTTTTTAAACATTTCAAATAAGTGACTCACACATTTGCTGACAACCTGGAGATCTCCTGGCCATCTTTGCTCCTCAGCCTTATATAAATATTCAGCCTTTCCTAGATGCTGCTTTTGTATCAAATCATGATTATAATCACCTGTTACCATCACTTCTTGAATGCATTATAAGCTACTTACTTCATTACTAACTTTAAATTGTCCCATGTCGCAACTTTTTTGGAAATGTGTTGCAGGTCTAAATTACAGAAATGGATTTATTAACAAATAACAGGTTCATACAGTCTGCAATAAAAGTCTAATCAAATCTATTGGACATCTTTTTCAGATTCAGGGCTGTAATGGGGTGTTTTTTTTCATTTCTTCACCTTGTTGCCCTAAATTACTTATTGCCTCTAAAAAAGGTAGCGATTAAGTCCTTTTGGAATAGTCCTATCAGTTCCAGTCATCCATCAGCTCACCTCATGGCAGTTACAATGCTGTTGATTTTAATTTTTAAATGTATTTTGGGTTTATTTTATATAATGGCCTAAATGTTTTTTTTTGTTTGTTTTGTTTTGTTTTTTACACCCAAGTGGCATTCGTAATTACATAAAAACAAAGACATAAAAACAATCATTTGAAGGAACATATTTTACAAACCAGATTACTTCTCATGAGGATGTTTGATTTGGACTTTATTAATTCCTCAATTACCTCAATTAACCTCAATTAAAGTTCAAACAAGCTTCCGTTACCAGTAAAAGTTAAATTCTGGGGTTTTACTGTACACAGTATATATTAACCACTTACAATGGATTTATTGGAATGTAACCCAGTGGTGAATCATGTATGACAAAAGTGAATGAACTAAACATTTTGCTGTCATTCAACTATTCTATTACCTTCTGATCAAATATGGTATCAGGCAGATCATATGTGGGTCTATGGCAAGGGAATGACCACATTACAACTTGTGGCTCTAAGCTTACATCTCTTCAGAGTTTACTTTATGTTGCATGACTTGGATGAACAGATCTGCTTTCCAATAAACACTGTAGGTTTACATTTAAATTAAATAGAGCATATATCTCGGCAGGCAAAGTTCGCTCAAAGGATCGTTCGCTGAACAAACCGCCAACTAAACATGGAAGGTTGCACTCCAAACAAGGTATGAGATCACCAAGTCTCCAGTGGAGTGAGAATGGACATGTTTATGAGGGGGTCAAATGTGTCATTACACAGCACTTGTGTGTTTTCCGCTGCCTTAAATGTGTTCATTGACTCACACGATTAATAAAGGAGCTATGAACAAGCAGCCTTCTAGGCCCAGTTCAGTAGTCCACACACACACACACACACACACACACACACACTGAGAATATAGGCTTTCAATTCCATTAAAAAACATCCATCCAACCACCACATATATTGCTTACATTACACACACACAGAATAGATGCCGTCAGTGCCACTCACAAACACTGAACATATATCTTACACTATAAGCTATATTTTAGTATCTTATAAACACACACACACACACACAACCCCTGGATGGTTCCAAAGCCTACATGGCCCAGAGCAAGGGTCTGATTCTTTGCCCAAGGCAAATAAACATCACCTCGAAGTGAGTAATATGTTTAATTATGGGAGTTACAATTATAACTACTTTATTTCCTGAAGTGTGTTACGAGCATTGGGTTATTTTCACTTACCGAAAAGTCCGTCCTAAAGACATCTCAAGTAGAGCCAGAGCTCTCGGAAGTCCTACAGGACACACATTGACTGAACACCATTATATACTTTTTACATTTACGGCATTTAGCAGATGCCTTTATCCAGAGCGACTTACAACTTAGACAATCCAAGTTATAGTGGGTTAAGGGCCTTGCTCAAGGGCCCAACTGTGTCAGCGTGGCAGAGGTGATATTTGAACGCTAGACCTTCTGGTCCAGAGGTCAGTACTTTAACTGCTATGTAACCACAGTCCCGCTTAAAAGTCAATACAATAGTCAACACTGCAGTTTTCCCCATATATTTTTCCTCTCTTAGTGTTTATCCCATATTGATGCAGATCCACTTTCCATATTCAGCACCTGATGGCTCCCCAGATCCCCAGTGGCTCAATTTAGAGCAGCCCATTAACCTAATGCATACATTTAAAATATGGGAGGAAACCGGAGTACCTGAAAGAACCCCATGAGGACAGCAAAGTTCATATGGGCGGAGGCTGAGGTCGAGATCGAACTGGCGATCGCTGGAGCTGTGAGGTGAGAGTATTTCCTATACATGATTTAATTTAATATAAACATTGCACAAATTGGTTTTCCATTTTTAATATACATTATTATTTAATATGGGTAAAATCTTATCTCACTGTGAATCTATGAGCATAGCCAATACACACAGTTATCACATTTCAGGTTCAATCCCAGGGTGCAGCGGCCTCCTTCTGTCTGCATGGGTTTACTTTGGGTACTTCTGGTTTCCTCACACAGTCCAAAGACATGCGGGTTAGGTTAAATGTCTACTCTAAAATTGTCATTGACTTGTGTGTATATGTAACTAGTACTGATATAACCTTGTGTTTGTTGCTGAAATGGCCACCGATGCCGCCAGCGACGTTAAAGACGCTAAAGAACTCAAATAAAAATAAACAAACAAACTAGCTAAAGATAATCTTATCAGACCATAGACAGAAGTTAGACATACATCAAAAAGGGATGATTTATGGGACAACATAAATTCTGAAGTATCCAAGGTCTGTGTCCAATCAGGTAAACAAACCGTGCATTCTCATGCATGGACTCATGATCAGTAAGTAGATATGGAGTACATCAGTTCTTCCCACGACTCCCTCGTTCCATTAATGCGCAATAAACAGGTCTTGGATCAGATGCGAGAGGTGCTCCAGTTCCCTTTTAGTGCTCATTGTGAGTGACTCCATTCGAATTGAACATTATGGGTGTACTCCTGGGAAAATAAGCCTAGCCACCTGCTCTTTCCAGCTGGCTTTGTGCTACTAAGTGGAGGGGACTGAAGAGGAAGGTCATGGAGACCCCATCCATCTCCCCTCAAGGTCAGGGAACAGATGAGTTTAGTGCCCCCAGTGACAACAGAACCACAGTCCTTAGAATTGCAGTCTCAGGCTGTGACCTCTCACTTATTTGTCTCAGTCAGCTCTCGGATTCAGGCTGTACCACAATCAGCCACTTGTCCAGACTTTATTGACAAGTACTTTGGCAGCATGGATTTGAGATGTCCGTGCTAATGCCTTCATGCAGTTCATGTCTTGGCAGCTGTGAAAGAACACATAAAGATGGCCATACTCACGATAGAGTACCAATGGAGCACGTATTTGCCAAGAGGTCAGCTGTGGATCAGGGTATCTTCTTGCATAGGCCCTCTTGGTGCCCTGGGTTGATGAGGCAAGAGGAGGCAGGTGCTGCCAGGCTCTTGGGCGGCACCTGGCCATGCCTATCAGTCATGCAGGGAGGCCCCAAGTATGCACGCATGCTGTACATTCTAGCACTGTCACCCTAACCACAGTTTCCTCTCCTCGCTATGTCAAATATTAAATACTGCCTTCCTACTGGAAAGAGGACCCCGATTTCACAATCATAAACTATCGACCCTCTGTCTTTCCCTGCCCTCTGTTCTGCGTGAGCCTTCAGTCTACACCTCTTTGTTTTCGTAAAGTTGCTGGACACATACAGTGCATCCGGAAAGTATTCACAGCGCTTTACTTTTAACTTTTAAAATTTTGGAAAATACCTTATTCCAAATTGTATTAAATTAATCTTTCCCCTCAAAATTCTACACAAAATACCCCATTATGACCATGTGAAAAAAGTTTTCTTGAGAGTTTTGAAAATTTATTAAA
>JAUZSV010295584.1:0-11889 GCA_034780495.1 Parotocinclus cesarpintoi
CAGACAACAGATCCCAAAAAGACACAGTATTCATGCTGTGTCTGTTACATAGTTCTGCCTATTCACCCTTATTGTGATGGGAGCCACAGGCAGGATTGTAACAAGTGGGGGCTCATCCGGGATCCGTAACTTTGTCCTTTTTTTCCCCTCCTGGTTTTGGAGTAGTTGGGTTTAATTTGAGAGGTTGTATTATTATATATAATAATTATTATATATAATTATAGCAGTAGCCCATTGTCTGTGAAAACAAACAAAATGGCAAGTGTGGTAGATTTGCAGACTTTTGTGGCTAAACCAACATGGGAGATTTTTGAGAAGTGTCGAAAGGACACTTTGTTGGAAATAGCAGCACATTATGGTTTGGTTGTTCCTAGAAATCTCTTGAAGAGCGAGATAAAGGCCATAGTCGGTGAAGGACTAATTGATTTGGGCGTCTTGGATCCTTTGGTGTCACCTGTGGCTGACACTACACGGCCTTGTGAGCCCATTGTCAGTTCAGCGACTCCAAGAGGGGCAGTGGCACCTGACCTAGAGAAGGTAGGAGCTACTTTACCTCGTTTTGATCGAGTGTCTCCTTCCCTTTCTGCAGGATCTAGAGATGCGGCTCGTGTTAAAGTCCGTGTTGCACGTCTGCAGTTTGAAGCCCAAGAAAAGGCTTTAGAACGGGAAAAAGAAGTTGAGTTGAGATTAGCCATACGACGCATGGAACTAGAGGTGGAACGCGAAGTCCGACTTCGGGAGTTGGAGGTTGAAGCCTTGCGGATTACCTCGCAGGTTCCGCATACGGCGGGTGGGTTTATACTGCACCCACACCGTCGCCACGGTCAGTTCCGCCTGAAGAACCTGCTCCCATGCCTCGTTCGGTACGTTTACCCATTGCTAGCTCCTCTGCTTCCACGTTTGACGTGACCAAAAACGTTGCCCTGGTTCCAGTTTTTAGAGAGTCTGAGGTAGACACCTATTTTGGTGTATTTGAGCGCATTGCAACTGCTTTAGGTTGTCCTAAGGAGGTATGGGCTTTGCTTTTGCATTGTAAGCTTGTTGGGAAAGCACAGGAGGTGTGCTCGTCGTTACCCTTGGAAGACAGTTTGCAGTATGACAAGGTCAAGATGGCCATATTGCGAGCTTATGAACTTGTGCCTGAGGCTTACCGGCAGAAGTTCAGGAGTCTTAAAAAGTCTTCTAATCAGACTTTTGTTGAATTTGCACATGACAAGGAAGTGCTGTTTGACAAGTGGTGTCAGGCCAGCAATGTTACTAACATGCAGTCTTTGCAACAGCTTATTCTTCTGGAAGAATTTAAAGATAGTATACCCGAGCATATTGTGGTGTACTTAAATGAGAGAAAGGTTTCTTCGGTGGCTGAAGCAGCAGTTATGACGGATGAGTTTGTGCTGACACACAAGACTGTGTTTAAGTCTGTTCGAGCGAGCTCTTCAGAAGTAAAGTTAGAGCACTCCAAGTTGGGATCTAGTAAGAGAAAATCTTTGTTCCGTGGCTCTTGCTTTTATTGCCACAAACCCGACCATATGGTCTCAAACTGTCCAGTTCTGAAGGAGAAGCAAGAAAGAGCCCCGAAAACCTCGGGAAAAAGCCAAAGTGTTGCATTGGTTAACACGTTTTCCTCTGTTGTTGAGGACCTGATTAGTGTTCCGTCGCACAAGTTTCCAGATCCTGGTTATGAACCGTTTGTTATTTCTGGAACTCTTTCCCTGGAGGGTGAAGAACAGAACAAAGTCCCTGTTCGGATTCTTCGTGACACTGGTGCGATGCAGTCTTTTGTGCTTGCAAGCGTTCTGCCCTTTTCAGATAACTCATTTTGCGGGACATATGCTGTTTGTAAGGGAATCGATATGAAGTATGAGAGAACTACAGGTGAGTAGGCAGCAACTGATTGAGGCTCAGAAGGCTGATTCTTCTCTTGAGAAATATTTCTCCTCTGCTTGCAGCCCTGACAAAGCTACTAAGAAGTCTGTGGCATTCTTTGTGGATGATGGGGTGTTAATGAGGAAATGGTCTCCTCATGATACTGTGGGAGACTACAGTGTGTTTCAGGTTTTGGTTCCATTGCCATACAGGGAGAATATACTACAAATGGCCCATGGACAGTTATGGTCTGGACATTTAGGTGTTACTAAAACCTATTCCCGAGTCTTGAACCATTTCTTTTGGCTTAGACTTAAGAGGGATGTTGCAAATTTTTGCAGGACCTGTCACGTGTGCCAGTGTGCAGGAAAACCTAACCAGGTTGTTCCGCCTGCGCCTCTTATTCCAATTCCTGTAGTCGGCGAACCTTTTGAGCGAGTGCTGGTAGATTGTGTTGGCCCATTACCAAAAACAAGGAATGGTAACCAGTACTTATTGACCATCATGTGTGTGGCTACTCGATTCCCTGAGGCTATTCCGGTGAGAAGAATCACAACCCCAGTGGTAGTAAGAGTACTGATCAAGTTTCTCACCACGTTTGGACTACCAAAAGTAGTTCAAACTGATCAAGGTACCAACTTTATGTCAAAGTTGTTTAAGCAAGTGATGCACCCTCTCAAGATTAATCACTGCGTATCAAGTCCTTATCATCCTGAGAGCCAAGGAGCTTTAGAGAGGTTTCACCAAACCCTGAAATCGATGCTCTGCAAATATTGTTTGGAGACTGAAAAAGATTGGGATGAAGGGGTACCCTTGGTATTGTTTGCCGTTCGTGAAACGGTACAGGAATCGTTGGGTTTTAGTCCTGCCCAGTTGGTGTTTGGACATGCAATGCGAGGTCCTTTGAAACTCCTCAAGGAGACCTTTTTGGCTGAGGGTGAGAAACGGCACATTCTGTTGAACTACGTGAGTGAGTTTAAAGAACGTTTACATAAAGTGTGTGCCGTGGCTCGAGAGGCTTTAAAGAAAACACAAAGAAAGATGAAGCAGCATTTTGATCAGAAAGCGGTGTTTCGGGAGTTCCAGAAGGGAGATTATGTGTTGGTTTTGCTCCCTGTGCCTGGTTTTTCATTGGCCGCTAAATTTTCTGGTCCTTACTTGATTAAGGATAGACTCAGTGATACGGATTATGAAATCTGTACTCCAGATCGCCGACGTAAGACACGGGTGTGTCATATAAACATGCTAAAGGCTTATCATGGTAAGGAGACAAACCTTCACGTAGCCGATAAGCCCCCTGAAGCTGACGGAATCCCGGTGCTCATATCTGCCACCGTTCAGTCTGAGGTTGAAGATCTCAATACCTCACAGTTGGGTAGTGACTCGTGTTGGAGTGGTTGTTTTACAAATTCAAAAATGTTGTCAAATTTGTCTTTACTTACAGGTCACCTGCCTGAGGCTCAAAGACAGGATGTGGAAGATTTGATTCGAGGCTTTCCATCAATCTTCCAGGATGTCCCATCCTGTACTAATGTCTTGCGGCATGATATCGTGGTCACTTCGGCAGTGCCGATAAAGCAACCTGCGTACCGTATAAATGCGGTTAAAAGGGAGCTTATGCGACAGGAGGTGGGTTATTTATTAGAAAATGGCCTGGCAAGGCCTAGTTGTAGCCCCTGGAGTTCCCCCTGTCTACTGGTTCCTAAACCAGATGGGTCCTTTCGTTTCTGCACAGATTATAGACGGGTAAATGCTGTGACAGTGCCAAACTCCTATCCTCTACCGAGAATGGAGGATTGCATCGATAATGTGGGCACAGCCCAATTTGTAAGCAAGCTGGATCTACTAAAGGGATACTGGCAAGTGCCTTTGACAGCACAAGCGTCGAAAATTTCCGCTTTTGTTATGCCCGATACGTTTTCCCAATATACTGTAATGGCATTCGGTCTTAAAAATGCTCCAGCAACATTTCAGCGGTTGGTTAACATTGTATTATCAGAGGTTCCCAACTGTTCAGCATATTTGGACGACCTGGTAGTGTATACGGAAGATTGGCCCAGTCATGTAGAAACGTTAAAAGCTATATTTAAAAGATTTGAAAAAGCCTCGCTAACGATTAACTTGGCCAAGTGTGAGTTTGCTCAAGGTACCATCACATATTTGGGTAAACGGGTAGGAAGTGGACAGGTTTGTCCTGTAGAGGCTAAAGTGACAGCTATTTGTGATTTTCCTGTGCCCTCCACGCGTCGGGAGATGCGCAGATTTCTTGGAATGGTTGGTTACTATCGCAGTTTCTGCAGTAATTTTTCTACGGTAGTAGCGCCTTTGACTACATTGTTAAGCCCTTCCAAGTTCTTTATCTGGACAGCAGAATGTCAACATGCATTTGAAAGCGTAAAAGCACTTCTGTGTAATGCTCCAGTGCTTGCAGCGCCAGATTTTAAGAAGGCTTTCAAGCTGAAAGTGGATGCGAGTTCAGTTGGTGTTGGGGCAGTACTTGTTCAGGAGGATCAAAATGGAATTAATCACCCTGTTTGCTATTTCTCTAAAAAGTTTAATAGACACCAAAGAAATTACTCTACAATTGAGCAAGAGGCTTTGGCACTCTTGCTAGCGTTAGAGTTTTTCGAAGTGTATGTGGGGAGTAGTTCGTTGCCTGTCACAGTATATACGGATCACAATCCGTTAGTATTTTTGTCACGCATGTACAATCATAATCAGCGCCTAATGAGGTGGTCTCTTATAGTGCAGCGGTACAATCTGGACATTAAGCATAAGAAGGGGTCTGAAAATGTTATCGCTGGTGCTTTATCTCGAGTGTAGAGACTTTCGAGTTGTGGGTTAGGTGTTGGTCGCAAACTGGTTTGCTCTCTATGGGAGGGCGTGTGTAACAGCTGTTTTGAGACAGACTCTAGTCGTGGCTGGCTCAAGGAGCCTCCCCGACTGGAGGCACCCCCCTCCGGGGAAACACACACTCTGTAAGACGTGTGTCGGTTGGGGCTTTAGTATAAAATACATTTTCGAGCGCACTTTCGCTCCCTGGCATTGGGACTTTCTCCGTACCTCGCCATGTCATATGTCGCTCACCCCGGCATATTCACTGCGCTGTGCCCACGTCTGTCCACAGTGGTGTGCCGCGTTCGGTTGGTAGGGGTGGACCCCCGGACTCGCGGCTCGTAAGCTCGCATCCAGGGTCCGCGGCCGTAGGGGTCGCCTCCAGACCATGGCCGTTATATGCCGCCATCGGGTCGTTATAGGTGCCGACTCCTTATCCCGCCGTAAAGGGCAACCCCTAGTGGCAGATGTGGTCCGCAGATGCCTATATGTGGCACGCCCCTTTTTCTACCTTTTGTTTTCATATGTTTCAGAGTCTTTCGCTCTTTTTCCCCGTTTTGGTTTTGTTATCCTTATTTCCCCATTCTTATTATACGGCGTGGGAATATATTTATCCCGCATTCTGGGATAATAACTGATCGTAACAAAATCGACTGTTTCTATAGTGAAAATGCATAACTTTCATTGCCGTGGTCACAGAAGCAAAGTTTATGATGAATGTAAGCAATTTTACATTTGTTTTAGACATAAGCAATTGGAATATAACACTAAAAGGCTGGGAACAAAATTTGTGTTACGTTGTGTAAAAAAGTAATTTTGTTAAATACATAAAACTAGTCAAATTGGTTAATAAGCTCTGAATTAATAATGTAACCATAGTTGAACAGCATAAGTAATTTACGATTATAATAAAAAAAAGTTGATTTTCAAAAACTGTAAAATTGCTTTAAATTGAAATATTTTGCGTACTTAATGCTTGCAACACAACATATATTACCATTGTCTTTTTCTTTTAAACAGATTAGCTGATTGAGTCTAACGTTGTCTCGTTTCTTCTTTTACAGGTCGACTTTCTTTATTTATTTATGGTGATCAAGGTGTTTTTTTGTATCTCTCTGAACGCGTCATTAACCTGTAAATTGAAAGTTGGCCCCTAAGTAGCATTTGGGGATGTACAATAGAGGCTGACATTTATTCAGGAATCCCACGGGTCAAGTGATTCCCGCGGGATTCATGTGGGATGGGACTCAACTATTACTCACGTGATTGGGACAATACAGGATAAAAAAGTAAACGGGAGCAGACGGGAGCAGGAACCAATAAATTAGACAAAAGACAACCATAGAATAGGCACTGCCATTTTGACTTTTTTTTTTCTTTTAAGAAACCTACAGTAACGCAATTTTAAAGAACTGCACGGCCCAGAAGCCACCGGTGCCTCCGGCCACAGCTTCCCGTCGAAATTCATAGAACAGCAGCGATGGAGGGAGTAAACACAAGGGCTGCGTCTGAAAATGCATACTTTTATACCATACAGTACATGAAAGCAGTAGGCGAGAGAATGTAGTGTGTCCGAATACAAAGTATGCGATTTCGAACGCAGCCAATTGATTTGCAATGCAAAGTCAGAAGTAACGACTTATTTATAAAGCTTTATATGCCCTTTTTTCTTTATACAAGGCACAGTATGTGAATTGTGAAGGTAATGCCTTTATGCACATTTGTTACTTGACAAAAGTTATCTTGCTTTGTGCAGTTTTTTCTTTAGGTAAATAATGCCTAATGTTTTAAGGAAATAATTGCTCAATAAACGAGTGAAATGCAACTTTATGTTGTGTTTGGGTTTATTCAACAGGGACATGGTAGCTGATCCTCCATAGGAAAAACTATAGGGACCACAGGCCATGTATTATTTATGTTTTGTGGCCTTTAATTAAGGATTTCTTTTTGATTAAGGCATAAAATGTCTCCCTATATTACCACAAATGAACTGTACCTGTTGCCATATCTTTTGAAATAAAGCTGCAAAACACAAACTAATCTTAAAAAGAATTTGGATAAGATTAAATTCTATTGCCTAAAATCTAAAATAACTAGGAAAAATGGGAGCGGTACAGGAGTGGGAGTCATTTGAATGGGAGCGAGATGGGAGTGGGAGTCATTTTACCAGGAGTGGGACAGGACAGGAATTTTTTTTTTATTTCGACCCGGGATTGGGATGTGACCAGAGTATTTTCTGTGGGAGTGGGATGGGACAGGAATAAAAATCCACTCCCGTGTCACCCTCTAATGTACAACCCTAATTCCAAAGAAGTTAGGACATTGTGTAAAACATAAATAAAAACAGAATATTATGATTTGCAAATACTTTTCAACCTATATTCAATTTAATTCACTACAAAGACAAGATATAATGTTCAAACGAATTAACTTTATTGTTTTTTTCACTTATTTTGAATTGGAAGCTTGCAACATGTTCCAAATAAGTTGAGAGGGGGGGAATGTTTAAAACTGTGTTACATCACCAACTGATGACACTAATTCTTAAAGCTTTGTGGGAGAAATCCCATTTGTTCTCTTCCCATTTGTTCTTGAAAATACGACAACGGAGTCCCCGTACTGAAGTAGTATTTCAGTTGCTCAGCAGTCCGAGGACTCCATTGTATTTCACACTTCATAATGCACCACAAATGTTTAATGGGACACTGGTCTGGACTGCTGGAAGTTCATTCTAGTACCTGCACTCTTGCTGAGATAAACAGTCACATCCCTGAAAAAGAAGTTGCTTAGATGGCAGCATAGAGTATGTTGCTCCTAAACCTGTATGAACCTTTCAGCATTAATGAAACAGCAATAATGATGAGTTCACAGATGTACAAGTTAGCCATGCCATTTGCACTAACACATCCCCCATACTATCAGAGATGCTGGCTTTAAAATTTTGCACTCATAACAATCTGGACAGTCCTTTTCCTATTTGGCCTGCAGAATATGACATTCATGATTTCCAAAAACAATTTGAAATGTGGATTTGTCAGAACACAGGGACACTTTTTCACTTTGTGTCAGTCCATCTCAAATGAGCTCGGACCTAGAGAAGCCGGTGGTTTTTCTAGCTGTTGTTGATATATGGCTTTCGCTTTTTATGGTAGAGTTTAAACTTGCACTTGTAGATGTAGCAATGAACTGTGTTCACTGGATTGTAGATACTATGACACTATGATAAGATACTTTAATTTCTTTAAACTGTATGATGAGAAATGTTGTCCTTAAACTGTTTAGAGTACGTAGACTTTTTACTCATGCAGTGCCCCATCCTTATACCCTACAATCTTGCTTGTGAACGACTGAGCCTTCAGGGATGCTCCCTTTATACTCAATCATGACACTTACCTGTGGAATGTTCCAAACATGTTTTTGAGCATTCCTGAACTTTCACAACCATTTGTTCTCCCTGGAACTCTTTTGGAACATGCTGCAGGCATCAAATAAAAAATGAGTGAATATTTGCAAAAAACATAAAAGTTTATCTGTTTGAATATTAATAATCTTGTCTTTGTAGTGTATTCAATTGAATATAGTTAAAAATTATTTGCACATCATAATATTCTGTTTTTATTATTGTTTTACACAACATCATAACTTAATTGGATTTTGAGTGTTTCTGTATTCTTGTGGCCCTCACTGCCATTCTTCTACTATCTCTTTTCATAGGCATTTGGGTGGCAATGGACATTAAAGCCTTGAGGTAGCAGTGTCACCTCTTTAAAGTCAAAGTGAATCCAGGGTTCACACTGAATAGCTCAATCTATCACTCAACTGATAAATAAATAATATACATTCGTGTTCAAAATTTTAGGCCCACCATGTAGTATGTTAATTGCCATTTTTCCTCCTAAACAAACTGATTGCATTAGAAATCATCAATGGATTGTATCAAATTGGGTCATTCTTCTCCTAGTCAATCACTTTTAAATGCCCATCAGCTAAAAATAAACACCATCTTATTTCTGATTTTTGTTTGTTTTGAAAACCCAGAAAATTTGTTTGAAAATCATCTTCCATGTTTAGCATGCTCAAATCGTGGTTCTTCACAAAGAACGATATTCTAAATGGATTATTAGTGAATGAGTAAGGTGTTGCAAGAATGCAATTCACAATGCAGTCACAAAATAATAAAAAAAACAACAGAAAGGCAAAACCACACCAAGGGACGACCACATTATTAAGAGTACAACAAGAAGACCTGCAAGCATAATACAATCTGTATTGCTTACAAAATGTGTGGATGTCATTCGGTGCTTGTTTGGCAAAGGAAAAGCTGCAACAAAACCCAGGCTAATGAAGTTAAGTATTTGGACTTCGTCAAGAAATATGCAAACTGGATGATTCAGCTGTGGTAATCTGTGTTTTTTCAGATGAATCTACAAAACAGCAATTCGCTATATGCAATTATAAAAGGCCCTTCAAGTGTCATGATTTGGGGTGAAATATCAGTGAATGGAACGGCTGGACTGTTTGTCCTATCATCTTGCTAATCAACATATTTTCGACCATTTGTTGTCAGGAACGACAATTATTGGTCAAAAATATGTTGATTTGCAAGTTGGATACACACACATCATAAATGCACGATTTTCATGTAGGATGGTGCACCATGACAGCACTTCAAATTGATACTCAGTTCTTGAAGTCAGAGATAATTCAAATCCTTGACTGTTCTAGAAACATTTTAGATTTGAACGTTAATAAGAACTCATGGACTGTTTTGGAGGACAAAGTTTTGAAGGGCAAATTTTGAAGACCCCCACGGATCAGTTACTAGTTGGGTGGTGGATCATTCTTAGCACTACAGTGGCACTGATGTGATGGTGGTGTATTAGTGTGTGTTGTGTTGATATCATGGATCAGTCACAAAATTGCTTCAGTTTCCTCCAATTGTGTCCAGATGAATCATCCTTCATGACATAAAAAGGGTATTGAATATTTTAGCTTGGTTTCATTATAAATCAAAAGTGGTACATTTATTGTACCATAATATTATTTCTATTGATTTAATGAATTCTTCAAACTCAAATGCACAGATGGTAATAATACACATACAACAATGTGAATGCTCCTCATTTATTTAATTACATAATTACAAATTTATAATCACATTAAAATATAGTTAGTTTTCTCTCATGTTATTACGAATGTCATTATACCATTGCTCAATAATATCACGAATGTTTACATTCTGGAGAGCTGGAATAGTTCCATCTCTTTCTATGGGGAGGTCAATAGGAAGAGGTATTGCCAGCTTTGATAGAGTCATCTGGAATGATAAAGAACATTAAATGTGTTAAGCAAATATTTAAAATCAGCAAACCAGTAAGTAAAAGTACTTAATAAATAATACAACTGACCTTTGGGGTCCTCATAATAATATTCATGCGGTTTTGAGCTGGTAATGCCCATATTAGTTCGATGGCTTTGTCAGTGTTTCCAGCTCTGTCAACATCAACTCCAGCCAATGGAGCTACCTGAGAGATGTATTCACCAGCCCTACAAACAGAATTACAGTCACTTTGATTGATTTTAACACAATACAATATATTTGATGATTTAATATTTATGACATAATACCTCTTGGCATAAGGAGTAACAATTGCCAGGGCTCTTGGAAGTCTCTCCCATGCTAATTCGAAACGGGCAGCAGGGTTTGACTCATGTACACCAGTCTCAGCCTTGATGATTGTAAAATATTCCTGTCCCTCTGAATTAATTGCAACCTTGACCTAAGAGGAATATATTTCTTAAGTGCAAGCATAGTATTTAAGATTCAGTGATATAAGAAATAGTTTCAGAAAATTTGTTAATGAAGTTGCTTACATCGACTTTGTACTTGCTTGGCATTATTGCATCAGCATATATTTTCCATTTGTCTTTTTCTGCAATAGAGGCCAACACAATCTGTACTCTTGAAGTAGGCTTGTCCCAGTAAGTAGCAAGTTGGTATCCCAGTTTGCGATCAGATCTAACAGCACGAGCAATGATGGCAAAAACAGGTGGAAGAGCATCTCCAAGGAACTTAGTCTGAAAATGTAAATGTGCACTTTTATTATTTTATATATAGTACAACATTTAAAATAGCAAATCGAGTTTTACCTTTCTCTGAATTTTCTCAATGCTGGATGAGCTGCTGGTTTTTGACATTTCTTGTGCTGAGGACTACAACAAAACCAGCAGTGATGGAATGGCATTAAATTGTAAACACAAAATGTAAATACACTAATAAATACCACAGAAAACAGTCTTTGGGCTGGAATCGTTAGCAATTACCTGCTCCTTGCGGAATCTCTGGAATGGACCATATGTCTTAGTACTCTACAAAAATGAAAGGATGAAATAAAATAAATTTCTTTGAAGACATTTCAACTTGGTTGAATAAACCAAAAGTAAAATAATATGCTTTATAAGTAAGTGAGTGAGTTAGTAAGTAAGTAAGTAAGTAAATTTGATTTATGTAGCGCTTTTCACAGACACTAGTCACAAAGTGCTGTACATTCAAAATGTTTATAAATTCGTATCATTCTTAAAAAGTTTATCTGTAAACTCTGAATAAAACACTTACTTTAGACCTGTGAGCACTGGAAGAACTCCTGCTGCTGCTGGAACTCCTGCTGCTGCTGGAACTCCTGCTGCTGCTGCTGGAACTCCTGCTGTTGCGGGAACTCTTGCTGCTGCTGGCACTCCTGCTGCTGCTGCTGCTGGCGTTCCTGTTGCCGCTGTTGGCACTCCTACTGCTAATGGAGGAAGAGGAGCTGGCAGAGCTGGAGTTAGTTTTCCTTAGTCCAGTCTCCAGAATTTCCTTCAGTTTCATTATGATTGCACTTTCTTCTGGAGATTCAGTGTCAACAAGGTTAATTTCTTTAACGAGGCTCTCGACTGCCTTAGAACCAACATTCACCTCAAGCTCCAGCCTTTCAAGAGAGGGACCATCACCTAAAAAAAGAGATAAAAGGTATCTTATTTTATCATGCAATTAATATGAACGTGAGCTTAAAGAAAGTTTAGCATTAGAAATTACCTCTTGCAACTGAAATACGTGCTGAATGCTGTCCAATAGCAGAATAAAGAGGATTTGAACCCATAAAGCCAGCATTGTGGGAGTCGAGCTGAATGCAGCTCTTGATTTGAATATAT
>JAUZSV010295675.1:0-11889 GCA_034780495.1 Parotocinclus cesarpintoi
AGAAAATGTAGTTAGTGATGTGTTAGGAGCACAGAGTCTATTATTCATTACTGATGCCTTGTGCAGCATGAGAACTCTGCTAAAGCTCTGCTCTGTACTGGCCCCTAGAATTCATCTCCTGCTTTCTGGCTGAGTGTGATAGTTGTTAACAGAATCCCTTCTTGAAAACTGCTGAGTATCACTGAGACTGAGTAAACGGCGTTTTCCTTACCTTCGTTAAGCGCTAGATATGTACTAACTTACAGTGTCAAGAACAACTTGAAATTCCACCACAGTACAATACCTTTATAAAAAATATAAAAAATATTTTTAAAATCATTTTGGAAGGATTTAGATATATATAATAATCTCACCTTTTATCATGTTAGGTTTTGCCCGTCTTTCATCCGAGTCTCATCACGGAGGTTCTCCAATCCACTGGGTGCTTCCTGCAGGCATGAACGCCAAGATGCTCGGAGGAGTTTTTAAAATCGACTGGATCTGCAGGTACAGGTTTTTTTTTCACATAAACTCCCGTTATTTAAACAAAAATGTGAGTATTTCTATTTCAATTGGGGGTCTAACGATGCATGTCACGTAGCTTCTGTTTATTACGGCATCTTGGTGCAGTTGCGTTTTTTCATACGTCAGGCTCCCATGCACATAAAACTCCTCCTAATTCCTTTATTCTAAAAAATATTCTTTTTCTTAAAACATTTATACAAAAAAGGGGTACAAGTTTTAAATGTTATTCCTCAGAAATAAATATATTAATAAGAGGTGTTTTTTGCAATAGAGCATTTTATTTACGTTTTTAGATCCCATGTTTTTGGTGGCATGGTGAGATAACAGGCCTCATAAATACAATGCTAAGCAAAAATGGAGGATATTTCATTATGGGATACTTCATTGTAAAATATTCTCTAATTTTTGAGAGCAGGATGTCTGTGGCGATACCTAAAATTAGAGCGCAAATATCCTGACCGCTCTGTGTCTGTGGAAATGCCTTAATAAATGGCCGAATGTGTCTGCAGTGTCAAAAAACAAAAAACTTAACCGTGAAGTTTAAAGAAACCAAGGAAGCAAACCAAGAAACGACTGTGGCAGACTAACGTGCCTTTTTAACATGAGCGTTAAGTGCCTTTTCTTTTTTATTCAGTCCATGAACTGTTTAGACGGATGTCTGATACAGGTCTCATTAAAAAGTCAATGTGTACAGGCCAATTAAAAAAAGGATGCAGCCTAGATTTTTGTAGCCCAAGTTGAACACGTTTACTTTTCCCAGGCGGGACTTACCCTTCATCAAGACTGCGCACCTTACCAACTCCTGGAACGAGCACAAGCCTGTGAAGATCGGACGTGATGGACAGGTTAGCTTACTTTGACCGTAATGGAGAAAAACCAGAAACTCCGTGTTGTAAGTTTTATTGTCATGGCTCGTGTGTGTATTGTGTATTGTACGCCAGTTCTCCCGTTTCCTTGTTGTGCAGGAAATCGAGCCGGACTGCGGACTGCAGCTGTGCATGCTGTTCCCTCCAGACGAGAGCATTGACTTGTATCAGGTTATTCACAAAATGCGCCACAAGAGGAGGATGCACTCTGAGCCTCGCTCCCGAGGCCGCCCCCCGCAAAGAGAGCCTGCCCCCCGAGACCTGGGAAGGTTAGAAATGTTCTTTGGACTGCTAGTGCTCTCATGTGTCACGTGATGGGCCGAAGGAAGCCTGTTATTTGTTTCCTTCCTCCTACTCAACGTCCCCAAGCCCTCAAAGAAGAGCTCTGAAAACAAGCCAGCCCGAGCTAACGGGAGCCTACACGTCC
Organism: Parotocinclus cesarpintoi; assembly: GCA_034780495.1. NCBI lineage: Eukaryota > Metazoa > Chordata > Actinopteri > Siluriformes > Loricariidae > Parotocinclus > Parotocinclus cesarpintoi. The sequence continues at coordinate 1,798 of JAUZSV010295675.1, forward strand.
AGCGGCCGGCTGTGTTCTCTTGGTGCTGTTAATCCTCATGATGTGTGTGTGAATTTTTGATAAAAGCGTAACATGTTCAGTTCGTCGAATGAATTCGCGCTAATGTTAAAACCCTCACACACTCTAAACTCGACAGTAGATCCGTTTTCTGCAGTGGTAGTCATAAGGTGAATTATCTGTCTAGATGTGTGTGTGTGTTTAAATTTGTTCCCAAAGCCTTTTCTTTCAGGAATGTCCATGGGAGGTAGACCAGTCATATATGGGACTATTTAAAGAAGCGCTAATATGTAAGCAGAAGATGGCACGTCGGTTTGAGTGGCGGAAAGCATTGATTGTTTAACCAAAATGCTTTCAAGAAGAGCGTATTTTGGGACTCTTTTGCATACCGCTCGACTAGGTGCTTGGGCAGAGCGTAGAAGAACAAAGTGAGAGAGCGAGGTGGGAGAAAGAGTGCCAGGGAGGGAGGAGGGAAAGCTGAGCGGGTTCTACTAGCAGTTCTCACACTATGGACTCAAATGATGCCAGGGACTTCCCCTTATAGAGCACTACCTTGTATGAACTGCTCCCAAAACGTGCTCAAAATACTACCCAGGGGGGGGGGTCTTTACTCAACCCAAGCCGATGTTTCAGATGGAAAAATGCCCCACTCCTCCAAAAAGGACTGATGGTTTGCAGTTTCTGCCCCACTTCCCCAACCCTTACTGAAAGGACTGTGGATGTTGTCGTGGCAAAGGTATTTACCCTCCCCATTCCTGCCCCTTCCTTTAAGAATACTTCTCCCCGTCTCCCAGCTGGTGGTAGGTAGGCTGTCGTGTGCAAATTGACCCTGATGAACTGTGCTGGTGTAGGGCAGCAGCAGAACCTGCCTCCACCTCATCTCCCCCCTCTCTTTCCGCTCAGCCTCCGCTGAGGCGTCCATGGACTGCGTACCCCGAGAGAAGCACTGGGGAGGGTGGGGTCAACGTGAGGGTTAATTCCAATGGCTGGAGCTCGTCTTTTCTATTTGTGTTTGATTTTGGCCAAACGGACTGCATCACACTCTTTCTCCCCCCCCCGCCCCCTCCTTCTTCCACATTACCAGCCCGACCCGGTAAAATGTGTTTGCCACGCCGTATACGGCTAAAGCGTAAGCTGGACTGTTGTATGAACTTTTATCTTAAATATTTGCCAACGTTAACAGTCACAAAACTACAAGAAAGCGGTATGTCACACTTTCAAACAGATTTCTTTCCTTACGCTTTGCTGTTTTGGGTATTCAGGGTGATTATAGCAGATATAAGCAGGTTAATGAGGTGAATATAATATGTTAATTTGATCACTTCATTTGTAGTAGTAAAATGATAGCATGTAATCCTTTATAACAACAAAGCACTGAACTAATACGTCAGCCTCAGTAAGCAGAGCTTTAGACAAATGTTAGAAACTGACTGCTTTAACGCAGCAAGGTTTCTTAGTCTGTAGCTATAACAGCTTTTAAAAAATTCTGAATCGGATAAAGTTCTCAGTGCCAATCAGTGTTTAATCTAAAATGCTCCCTGTTTTGGTATAAAAAGCTGCAAAACGTCCAAGTTATGTAGGCGTAGAATTTTGTTTCGTGGTGGTCTGAAGGTCAGCTCAGGTTTAGACCTTTTAAAGTGCCTCTAAATAATCCGATCACTGCAGAAAATCAGATTTCGTCAGTAATCGGTAATCAAAGCGTGTACAGTACGTGCCCTTGAGTGATTGGATAACGAGAAGCCAAAGTTATTCTACTTTGTGACCAGTCAATAATCTCAGAAATATGCGACATAAACATCAAAAGTCAACAATCGGCGATCAGATCATTTTGTTTTCTGGAGTATCCGATGAGTTTCAGAGTCAAAACAGTGTTTGACTTACTGCTTCTGTCACAGTTATTGGGAAACGAGGTCAAACAAGCCCAAGTCTTTAGAGAATAGGTGAACCTGATAAGCAGGTTAGGAGATCGAGTAGCTATGAACAATCTGATTACTGTAATAAAATCCAGCTCTTTTTATCGGAATTCTTAATCTGATTTCTAGAGCGACGTCTCCTGTATACGTGACCACTTGAATAATCTGCTAACTACAGAACTCTGGCTGTGATCAGATTAAGTGCGTATAAACACGGTCATTGAAAACACATGCTTTGTATTGTGTAGGATCCCGTGGTGCAACCAAGGCATAAACACATGCATTTCACAAAAAGTCCGGTGGTTTCTGGCACCGAGATCCTTTAATGTGATGTAATCCAAGTCGTGAAGTGGGGCCGCCACGCATCAGACTTTCTTTTTTTTCCAGAACAGTCTCGAGACGCTCGATTAGAATGATATGGAAAGAAAGTGGAGGCCGTGCAACCCCAATGTAGCTTCCGTGATTCCGCACAAAGCATTAAAATCGGTATTGGCTTTTTGAGATTACAGCCACCATTCGCTACATTAAAAAAAACCCCGTTCTGTATCAATTGTATTGGATAATGCAATCGTGTTTGAGGCCACTCTTACATGCAGTGTGAACGTAGCCGTAGCGTGCAGCATCAAGAGACAAGGGAGCATTTCAGATTCACGTTTGTTTTGCAGTGTTGTAGAAATAAGTAACTATTTATAATTCAGTTTGGGGCTCTCGTTACTGAGTCTGAATCTTTGAACTATTTGTTTGTCATAAGTCTAAATGTTTGTTCGTGTACAGTGAACAAAACGATCGAAATGCATGTTGTAGATTGTAAAAACTGGTTAAAACCCAGCTATTTTACTCCAGGTGAGGATGTAAATCAATTTAAAGGTCATTATATGATCATTTTAGCAGTTAGCCAGGTATTTATACATAACATATACATACACTTTAGCACCATGTCCATGGCTGGGATTACCCATGATTATTCATTTTAGTGAGTGGATACTGTTTAAATTATTTGAAGTCTATTCTAAGGTGTTTATAGAAGGATTTTTATTGTCTAATATATATTTGCTGTGTTGTAGTGCTCATGCTTTACAAAATGCAGTAATGTGAATAATTCTTTAGTTACACAATATTAATGAACTTTAGAGATTTGATTAATAGGGACAGACTTGCCCAGGATGGTGCAGTTTTCGTTTGAAATCACTTAAAGCTTGTGTTATAGTGGCACCATTGTGTGTTGCACTCTGTTCAGCAACATGTTCATCCTGTCTGTTTCATGCAGCCAATCACGTCATGTTATCAGTCTTTCTTCTGGCTGAACAACCAAGAGGAAAACACAGGTTTTTTTTTTTACCTATTGGATCATGTAAAAGACATAAAGGAACCTGGTGTTGAGTAGTAGTGTAGCATTCCGGTGTCATTAGTGCAAAAGAGGGTAATGATGTGAAACGTGATCAGTGACATCGTACTAACATGCCTGATTCATGTAGGCGTCGCCCAGAGGATTATGACATGCACAACAGGAAGCGACCCAGGATTGACTATCCGCCCGAATTTCCTCAGAGACCAGGTCATTATTTTACTCCGTTCCAGTCTCGCTTCCTGACAGTCAATCACACGGCACATGCAATGACCCAAATTGCTTGTGTGTTCTTGGAGCTTTGTGTTTTTTGGAGGGTTACGGTTCCATTATAATTTCTTGGGGCATATTCACACTTTGCAGTAGGGACTTAAGAGGCAAAACCAATTCAATTCAGATACAGTCAATGTTTCTTAATAATGGCACAATGTTCTCGTTTCCATTTTGAGAACCGTTAGGGAGAAAAATTAGCACAGTGACACAGAACTAAATTCTATGCAAACGATCAGACTAGATCAGGGGAACTGATGATCGTGTGCATTTTGTAACCGAGTGCAGTGGGTTAGGGTTCCAAACTAGATCTCTGATTCTACCAGGTTTGTTAAAAGGAGATCCTGTATGTTCAGTAAGGGAAAAACCCAAAACAAATTGGGTCCTAAACCAGATTCACCTGTCACTGGATTTAATTTTAATATCAAGTAGGTACTACCAGTATGTAATTATGTGACCACACTGACATTTTCCTAAACTACGGGATATTGTATTGTCAGTTTTATAGATAATAGTTAATTATTATGAAGTTACTAATTCTAATGAACACTGGCTGTTTGGGTGCAGACTTTCAAAAAGAGAGTTTCATTTCTACCCACTTGGTTAAATATCTTTGTAACACTATTTGTTGAAAATGACATTCTGGTGGATATATAATATGGACCTGGCACCAGTTTATAGTATTCCAAAGCTTGCTCGTAGTCCCAGGGGCTGATCCCTACTGTCCGGGTATTCTTCCCTCAGGAACTACCAAACATGTCTGACATTTTACCGCTTTACAATGCCGCTTCATTGTAGTAAAATGACAATATCTGGCACAAGTACCAGCTTAGTTTCACTTAAGTTTCTTCAAGGGAGTATCAGATTACTAATATCCCCATATGATTAATAAGAGGGTGGTTTGGTGGGTAGTGCTGCTGCCTCATAGCAAGAAGGTCCCAGGTTCAATCCCAGGGTGGGTCCTTTCTGTATGGAGTCTGCATGTCCTCTGTGTCTGTGTGGGTTTACTCCAGGTACTCCGGTTTCCTCCCACAGTCCAAAGACGTGTGTGTGTGTGTGTGTATGCGTGTGCGTGTGTGTGTGCTGCAATGGGTGAGCACCGGCTGGCTTGTGACCCCATGTGGATTAAGCATTAGATAATACTCTAACAAGACTTGATCATCCATTTATTATTATATCTTATATTATATCTATGGTCAATTAAAACTAAACTAAATTGTGGAACAAAAGTGTGAAAATGCCCCGATTTGCCTCCTGGTAATGTGGAATATGATTTGTCAGATAGGATAGAATGAGCAGTATGTTAAAGAGTTTAATTCTCCATGTCTTGTAAAGTTTTGTATTGATCTTAGATGTGATGTGAAGAGAATCATGCAGTAATCGTGTGTATCTGCACATTTTGTGCCAGAGATTGTATGAGCATGATGGATATGGCAATCCTGTTGTAAATCCTGCTGTAAGCTTTGTGATCTGTTTGGCACGACGTTCCTTTGTTTTATTCACCCTGATGTTCTTACGGTTGTCGAAACTTCTCTTTGCTGACTGTTCAGGTTTTATACAGGACCCCCGTAACCCACCCGTGGACCGGTGCGTTTCTCACATTTATTCACGCACATCATCTGTGGTACGCAGTTAGAATAAAATTGTAACCTGTCGTTTTTTTTTTTTTTATTCTACATGCGCTTTTCTGGAGTAAGAAGAGACGTGTTTCTCAACGGGGTGAGATTTAAACCATGTCTGCCTATAAACTATAAGCTTTAAACTACCCTGGTCACTCGTTTTTGTGAGCAGTAGCGCTTGTGCAAAAGCATTTGCTCTCTAAAGATCCCTGTAAATACATTTGATGTTAGATTTTTCTCTGTTCTGAGCCGTTCCGTTTCCCATGACTAAGGATGTCGGTCGTTTTTTATTTCACGATCTCTAAAGATTCGAGACAAGCGACGCCTCTTCTTTGTGCTTATGAGGGATTAGTAATAGCATTATTTTTAGCTGCCAATCTAAAAAAAACAAACCAGGGGTCGCTGTCTAATTTTTTTACTGCTATCGATTGTCATTGAATCTTTATTTCAGTGCAGCTCTGACTGTTTACATGCACTAAGTAATCTGATTATCGTCTGATTTATGTGATTATTCAAGTGGTTATGTACATGCATACAGTATACTTCAAGCATGTGTATACCAGTTATCAGATTGTAAACGGCGTTTTCAGTCTGCACATGTGCACGAGCGTTCCCACACGGTTGCCAGATCCGTGTATTTCTAAAAGCTTGTTATGGCCTCTATCAGTTTTTTTTTTTCACTGGCTCTGGCATCCCCATAATTAAATGTGATACGGCTGTCGAAACGTTTGGGGGCGACTTTGAAACGCAGTATACACTGGAGAAAAAGAATTATTTGAGTAATTAATATTCAAGTTTAAAGTTTGTCACATATTTCTTTGAAATTACTACCCGAGTCACGTAAAATGATGAATGCTAACACCCTCAGTGCAGATCTGGTGCATTTGGGGAGAAATCACACTTCATGGGGGATACACAGGGTGCCCTTAGTGCCAGTCCCAACCCCATACAACGGGTCAGGTTGTGTCAGGAAGGGCTTCTGGCTTAAAAACCTTCAACCAATCTAATATGCAGATCATGCTAGGATGCTCTGTTTCCTTTATTTATTTATTTTTGCTGATTTAGAGGACCCAGTGGTGACGTTTTGTAAATCTGATGCCTCTTTTGTCTTGTGCAGTCTTACAACGATTACATGAGAGAATTCCATCACAGCATTGGGCCTCCACCACCATGGCAAGGCATGGTCAGTGCTTATGTAATAAATATCAAAGACAAAAGAAATAACATGAATACGCAGCATAAACTAATGAAAGTATTGTTTAATTTGTTTGCCTTTCCTAAGGCGCCCTACCCTGGTATGGAGCAGACTTCTCACCACCCTTATTACCAGCACCATCCTCCTCCACCCCAGGCTCACCCTCAATATTCAGGCCATCATGCAATGCCCCACGAAGCCCGGTTCAGGGAGAAGAGGGTCGCCCGCTCGTTCTCCTCCAGTCTGGTAATGAAACAAATCTGTACGACTTACTGGCCTCGAATATGATCTGGAAAACAGTTTCTTAAATTAAATTATTATTTTTTTTTATTATTTGTTAAGGCATGTAGTGTGCATGTAAGGGATCAAAATACAATGCAAAAACTAATATAGTAATAAAATCAATATACACACACACACGTTTGTTTGTGTAACCAAGAAATACATTTTTTTAACAGTGTATGTATTTGTGTAATTATTTATTGAATTTTGAGCCATTTCATCCTCCGTATGTATGACTGCAGTCCTTTAAACAAATCACATCAAATACAATAAATACAAAAAGGCGAATTTTGTTTGCGTTTTACTGCCGGCTAAAATCTGGGCTCCTGTGCTGCAGCATGATTACGACATGCGTGTGGATGACTTCCTGAGACGGACCCAGACGGTCGTGACCGGGCGCAGGAGTCGCCCCCGTGAGCGAGAACGCCAAAGAGAGCGCGAGAGGCCCCGGGACGCGCGGCGAGAGCGCGAGAGAGAGCGCGGACGCGAGCGAGACCGTGACAGCGACCGCATCAGAGATCGGGACCGGGAGAAAGAGAGGGGGCGCTATCGCAGATAGATCATGTGTACATTGTTGTTGTTTTTCTGTTGCGACTCCGTTCATGAACAGCTTCCTTTTCATGAGCAGTTAGCTTCTGTAGATAACGTGATCTTCTTTTCTTTTTGGTTCTTGTATAAAGCTGAACTATGTTTAGCTTTTTTTTTTTTTCCTCTCCAGTATTTTTAAAAAAAAAAATCTTACCTTGTTTTACCAGCACTCATGGTTTGTATCATGCATGCAGTGTTTCTACTGTGACAACCAAAAAAAACGCCATCGTCTCTATCTATGATGTTTTCACTATTGGATAAAGGAACATGTTCTCCAGACTCTCTGTTAATTGTCTGTTGGGGGGGGGGAGGGTGGAGGAGGAGGAGGTCCTGCACACGCCCATGTACATAGCTACTGAATGGACTGTTGATCAGTATAGCCGTCTGCACAGAGTACTGTTATCTAGCTTTATGTTCTGTTTGTAATGAGGAAAAAACACAACACCACCGTTACCTTGGTTTAATCACTGCTCAAAATAAACCTTATGAAGTCAGTAAAGCAACATGCAAAGGTGTTGTTTTATGTAAAAAAAAAAAAAAGTTGTATCTTTTACTTATACTTTTGTATTATTAAAAAGAAAAAGTGTCACGTGGTGTTTTCATTCTTTTTTTTTTAAACGTGTGTGTGTGTGTGTTCGTGTTCGTGTTCGTTCTGCTTCTTTAACGTTGCTTATCGACATCAGTGGCCATGCAGCGACACACACACAAGGTTAATCCATACTCAAGTTCATCTCAAGACTAGTCATACATACACAAGTCAATGACAATTTAGAGACACCAATTCACGTAACGCACATGTCTATGAACTGTGAGAGGAAACCAGAGTAAACCCACGCAGACACGGGGAGGACCCAGGACCTTCTTGTTGTGAGCCAGCGGTGCCACCGTGTGTGTGTGTCTGTCCCTCCGGTATAGGGTTGTTCCTGCCTTGAGACCTGTGCCACCGGTTAGGCGCCAGCTGTACCATGACAATGTGAAACTGGCGGTGTCTTTTTTTTCAAAGGGGGCAGATTGGGCAATTTCAATATACAGTTGGGTCTCGCTTTACAAAAACAGATAATATTTAATGTTGAAAAATGTTAAACAATTCATATTTATTTATGTTTATATGTATATTTTTATATTTATATTCATTTATATTATTTTTTATTTATTTATGCTGGACGTTTTCTATAGAACATTTATCCAAAATACTGCACCTTAAACTGGGACGTTTGTTTTCTGGCAGTATTTCTCATGTAGATCACACTGTTTAATGACTTAATTGAGGTCATGGTGGCTCAGTCTGTAGCACTCTTATCTCCCAGCCTGAAGGTCATGAGTTCAATCCCAGGTGGAGTAGGTGTGGAGTTTGTTCTGTCTGTCTCAGTTTTCTCTGAGTATTCCTGTTTCCACATTCCAAGCACATAAATGTTATTTAATTGATGTCTCTAAACATGCATTCACTCGTGTTTTTATACCTATTAAACTGGAATCCCTGGTTTGCTATTATTGAATTATTTAAAAGAATACTTTTTTTTCTGATTCCCACAGAACATTGTTGCTCCAGGAATCATGTTTCCCTTTAATTTTGCCTTGTTTGCTAAAGAGAGACTGTAAAGAAGAAAAATGCATATTAAAAGAATTTTAAGATTCCAAACAAAAAATATCAAGGATCAAAGACTAATAAATCATCATCAAGCTTCATAACATCATAAATTTGATTTCATTCGGGAATTAATTGTAATCTTAGCTTGGCACATTGTGGTTAGAACTAAATTAAATCATTATTAAACAATATTATCGCCTAAAGACATTTGCAAAGCAGCCATGATTTCTCGGAGGCCAGTTTCCTCTAAAATGTCACAAATTATTGATCAAATATGTTCAGTTGTGTTAAGATTACAGTGTTAGAACACGTTCATCCCGAAGATGAGTTCGTTATGAGCTACTTTTCTCAATTTCACTGACTTTTTTTTAGATTTTTTTGTTAACTCATTCCTGTCCCGTCAGTGCCATAGACTTTAACAAATCGTTTACAGTTTATGCTCAATGCACAGTTTTATATATTAGTACGAATTGAATGGATAAAGGATGCCAGGATTTTTGTACAAACTCTTATTGTTAGTGGCAAACAGTTGGAGAAAGAGGACACTGGTCAAGTCCCTGAAAAAGACGTCTGTCTTGGTACGACAGAGTCACAGACCATTTTGTTTAAAAGGAAGGTAAAAATAAACTGTAAATGATTATGTAAGCTGACAATGAGCTTCCCCTCTCTGAAAGACCAACAGAAGTCACTGTATCTAATGTAAGCCTGTTAGTAGATTTCATGTAAACACAGAACTTGTCTAAGACTACATATCCCATCCACCCCTGCGGTCCGTGCGCTACGTCTTTTAATAGGGAGCATGCTGGGAGTGCTGACATGGCGGCTCCCATCGCCTCTGCACTGCGCTGTGCTTTCTTGTCGGTTCTTTTCTGGGTTCTGGTGGTTTATGTTCCGCCCGGACTCGCTCTGATTGAAGGTCTTTACTGCGGGACTCAGATCTGTTACGATGTTCTCGGGGTGAGCAGAGACGCGTCCAAAGCCGAGATCGGCCGCGCGTACCGACAACTGGCACGCAAGTACCATCCGGACCGGTTCCAGTCCGGAGACCCGGCCCTGTCCGGAGAGAGCGCTCAGAGTGCGCAGCAGAAGTTCCTGCTCATCGCTACTGCCTACGAAACTTTAAAAGTGAGTCTGAATCCCGATTAGTGCAAGAAAGTTTGTGGAGAACTAAAACACTGACTACTGAAATACAGAGTAGTAATACTGAAACACTGACTACTGAAATACAGAGTAGTAATACTGAAACACTGACTGCTGAAATACAGAGTAGTAATACTGAAACACTGACTGCTGAA
>JAUZSV010295784.1:0-11889 GCA_034780495.1 Parotocinclus cesarpintoi
GGGCCCTTGAGCAAGGCCCTTAACCCACAGTTGCTTGGATTGTAAGATTGTATAAGTTGTAAGTCGCTCTGGATAAGCGATTTAGCGTCTGCTAAATGCCATAAATGTAAATGTAAATGAATTTCAACTAGAAGTGTGGCAAATTCAGATGCTGAATGTGCACAATAAAAAAAATCAAAAATCAAATTACAAAGGTATATGAGCAACAATAGCTTAGCTGATAAGGAGTAAATACAAAACCATTCATTTAATCATTTATTCATTTTCTTATCTGCTTAATTCTGTCAGGGTTGTGGGGAAGCTTAGCCAGCAGCACAGGTAGCAAGGCAGGAACAACTCTAGACAGGGCGCCTATACATACATTTACACACTTATACAAACACTTACAAAATAATGGCACTTTTTAAACACTAATTTGCCTAATAAACCTTTCTTTGAAAGGTGGGAAGAAACTGTTGTACCTGGAGTAAGTCCACAATGGCATGGGGAGGATATACAGACTCCACACAGACAGAGTCAGAGGTTGACATCAAACTGGGACACTGGATATATAAAAAATCTTGCAGACAAAATTAATTCTCTAGAGTGATATTACATTGTTCCTAATTTGAAGTGCCTGCATGAAAGGATAACAAATTGTCATCCTATGATAGGGTTCATGTATTTATCTGGGTTAAAATATTAACTCAGTCGATTCCTTACATATTCACATATTAATGATTATTCTCTGAGCATAACACTAGTTCACATTACATGCAGTCCATGTACACACTAACTACAATGGTGGTTGAAAGTGAGTGAACCCTGTGGAATGATCCAATATTGCACATCTGTTAGTGACAGACTATGTGAAACTTTGCCTTCAGTGCCTGGCGTGAACCCCTTGTGCAGCAATAACTGCATTTAATAGTTTCCGTTAACTGTCGATAGCATGATTTAAATTGGATGTAGGTGGTTACTTTTATTTGATTCTAAATTCTTCATATTTATTGAATACTTCAGATACTTTGCCATCCCATCATGCCTCTTTTGTTGCACATAATTAATGATTAATTTATTTTGACTGATAAGTAAGAATGATAATTAAGAATAATAAATCAAAGAGACATCACAGTTTAATTTAATGGGCTGCTGCAGAGCCTTTATTTACAATTGTTCATGCAATATTCTGCAGTGCTTCACATAGTCGCCCTAAGTTGTGGTGTCATGTTCGTCAATAAACATTATTTTTAGTTTACCTGGCTGCTTGTGAAGCTTGAATGTGAGTTTACTATATAAACATATGGCACAGACTTATGAACCAGGGGGAATTAAAAGAAGCAACTTCTGCAGCTGGAAAGGGAACAGTTTGCAATGTGGCTATGCTGTAGTTGTGATACTGCAGGAATGTAGAGGATAAAATCAGTCATGGCCTGGAGCCAGAGTTCCTCTCTTGGAAGCAGAAGCAATAAACGTGCTCATAGGAAGTGTCATCAGCTGACAGAAGCACTCAGGCCATCGCCCCACACTGTTACAGTTATCGGGGGACGTCCGGTCTCACTTGCATTTCTTGCCTTTGCTTCTGATTGGTAACGCACATGCATATACAACACGTGTGTGTTTTGAGGTTTGGCAATAAAAACATGGCTTCTCATTAGTTTAAATAACACTACTACAATTTCTCCCTTGAGTTATATGTAGAAAGCTGATTATAAACAAGGTTATCCATCATTAACTAACCAGGGACAGAACTACTTCTGCTAAATTCAACTCAGAAAGACCTGATGATATGCTTTGAGCACATCAGATGAGGACCCTTTGACAGCATCCCACTGATCACTGATGAGTTCACAGCCTGGCAGACAAATGAATGTGTAGCTGGCTGTTATATGAGAAGAGTCTGAACGTGGGAAGACAGGCTTGTGGGCCACTGGATAGGTTAGAACGGAAGAAGCTTTGCATTTTCTGGCCTGTGCTGCGTCAAGCAGCAGCTGGAAAGGGTGTTTAGACTGCAATGTCCTTTTTTCTCCTATCCTCTCCAAAAAGCACTGCTCCCACTGCTGACCCTCCCCTCATTTCCCTCATCTACCCATAAACAGAACACACCCTTGGCGTGACTTCAGAGGGAGAGCAGACTGTCTTGCACACACACCAACACATACATGTATACCCACACATGCACATGCATACAAAAACACGTGTCAGGGTTAGAAGTCAAGAGTTACCAGTGCAGTATGAGGTCTGGTCTAAAATACAATACATTTTATTCTCAATAACATATTGTGTTTTAGCATTCAGTCACCACAGACCATCCAAAACTACTGCACTTTTGGACTATGGTAGGCAAAGGTAGAGACATTACATAATTTACTGTGTTTATGAGACAAACTGGGGCAATTATTGTGAAACGAGTTCAGACATGTTCATATGGGAAGACAAGTTGGAAATGTATGCTTCACGCCTAGTATTTTTTGAGGTAACTTTATTTAATTAAAAGATAAATATATTAACAAGCCAGTAAAATCGGCTTAATATAACTAAATAGATAAATATCCATGTTTAATAGTTAAATAATCTACTCATGAATAGCTTTAAGTGGACGCCAGCCATGCAGTGGCCGTAAATGTGTGAGTGGGAACACTGGAGAAGCTAGGGACAGAGTTTATGGGTAGAAATGGGGTAAAGACTTAAAGTCTGTAATAAGACAATGAAAGACTATTCTATCTCAATGTCTTATAAAAAAGCGAGTGAGTGAGTGAGTGATTGGGTGTGAGAGAGATAGTCTTTTAACAACATCTGGGTTTAGTTTTACAACATCACCTCTGCCAACACAGGCAGGCATACATATGTCTCAGCATATTATAAAGGCCATTCTGTGAGCAACGCCTATATATCAATTGCATAACTTGTTCCACTATTGCACTAAAGGAGAGGACAAGAATACACTTTGATGCGGCTTTGATTATTTACATTAAGTCATACCACAACAAGGTCTGGGAGACCTAACAGAGGCCAGTCCTATGTAAACTGCACTTTAATGTCAAACGCTATTTTCGTGTTTAATGAAAAAATTTACACGCCATGTGAGGGTATTAAGTGACACTTTACATTGTAAAACAACATTGGTTACCTAATATTAAGATCCTGCGCCTGTCACAGCCTTGTGGCATGAAATGATCGGGACTCTGGCAAAAAAAGTCCAAGGAGTCTGTTTTGTTTAAATGAGAGGTCTTTTATGTAACAATATATGTGACCAATGGCCAGATGTTTTAATGTTAGAAGACCTGATACATACAAGTAATCCTGGGTGGACCTAATAATAAGACAAATGGCATGCTATTGTCATTGGGACATTTTTCCTAATGTCAGTGTATTTTAAATGATAATTGATCATCAATGTGAGGCAATAGGCATTGAAATAACAATATCAACTTTTCTACATCTTGTTTGGAAAAACTGTAGTTCAAAATCTGAAGTTCAATGCTTTATTAAATGTGAAAGCATGATGCATTATTATAAAGAAATAGCTAAACACTAGAGACATTTTCTAAATTGTGAAGATGATTAGTCTAAAATCAAAACAATTCTGATCAAAATCTTTTGTGCAAAAGTGGACTTACCAAGAATTTATGTAGAGGAATAATGCTGAATTTAAATATGACATTTTATCCTGTAATTTATACTGAATTTTGTTTAAAAACGTGCCAAATGGATAACTCTACAATGCAATGTAAACTAAAACACATTATAAATAAATAAATATTCCACGCAAAATTACACCTCAGTCTGCACATACATGCTAACCTGCATACAAATCCTTAACCACTATCCAGACACAGTCAACTGCAAAAATTATAACTTTTGCTACACCTTAAACTTAGTTCTTCTTCCTTATCCAACTTTGATGGATAACTGTAATTCATCAATACCCTATATAACCATATGGGCAATGAATTACTGTGAGAAACCTTTGTTAATCATTACAATAACCAATTACATTCACAAATGCACCTAAAAACATTACTATGAAAAAAATAAACCTTATTTTAACCATTTCCGGAAGCGGTGTTAATTTCTCTGGGCTTGGAGGCATCTGAGATGGACCACCACAGTGAAAAGTATCAGTATTCCGGGTCTTTATCCAGATCAAAGATGAAAAGGAACATTTCTTGTGAAACCACTGTGGAAACATGTTTTATGGTCAGACTAATTTAGCCTTTGGCAAACGTATGCTGCCCTCAAGATCTGGTTTTGGAGTCTGATTTGATTTTTATTTTGGGGTATTGATGTCAGAACCATTTCCACCCTAGAACAATTTTAGTATCTCAAGTTTCCTCAAGTCTTAAAGTGTTGTTAGAAACTTCCTGAAACCTGGTTATTTTTGTAATAAAGGTTTAGAAATTTCAATAGAGGGACAAACCAATAACTTCAATAAAATGATATTTCAAATGTTTAGTATAATCTAATTAACAGTTAATTAGGAATGTTTTCTTGATCTCACTTGCAACTGATTTGTACAATTTCATCATCCAAGCAATTGTGGGTAAAGGGCATTTCTTAAGGGCCCAACAGTGGCAGCTTGGCAGAGGTGGGATTTGAACCCTGGACCTTTTGGTCAAAAGTCAAGAATATTAATCATTAAGCAACTACAGAGTCATTACATTGGAGTCCCTTTTATAATGTAGCCATCACAGTGTGGGACATCAAGATTTTTTCCAAATGCTACTATTTATATACAAAATAAATACATTTTATTAGACACTTTTAACCAGAGCAACATTCTAAACATGAAACATGATGCAAGTGACATTCAGCATCTGAGGTTGTGGCCAGATATTTTATACTTTATTTTTAAATTACATTTAAAATATTGTTATATAAGTTTAATAATAATAATATAAGTTTCCAGTAACATTTTGCTTATGTACAAATGTTTATTTGTTCATCTATGCTCTAACATCTCAAAAATGAAGTATGGCATGCCTCAGGAGTGCTTGGCCCACTATTATTCTGCCTGCAGATGCTACCACCTGTCTGGTCGGTAGACTGGCTGGGCTGGACTTCCTCTTGATGTTGACATGAGCATCCTTGCCTTAGACTAAGGGCAGAGTTCGTAGTCAAACAGAGTTCTATATAATACATAGATACAATGCAATACACAGATACAAGATCATTGATAAAGTTGGTCTGACCAAGCAAACCAAAGGGTTAATATATTGCAATGATATTAATGATAGCAATGATAATAAGTATTTGCAAGTATTGAGTAACAGCATTAAGACAGCATTAAGAAGAAGTCTCTAACGGGAAGTTGTAAGGATTTATACCCTCCAGAATAACATTGTTAGTAGTTGGAGTAGGTACGAAACTGCAGACACACATGAGTTCTGAACAGGCTTTCATCATTGCAATTTCTTATTGTGCCTCCTTGGTAAACTCCTGCAAGTAGACAACTTTGTCTTGTCATTGTCTAGAGGTACTGAGGCAGAGAGACTATGGCAGAGTAGTTCTTTTCCCACACTTTTAGCATGACTTCTCATTGAACTTGTTCTGGTATGTAGCTGCTTATTGTTGAGTTCACCTCAGTTTTTACTTAAAATATTTTCACTGTCGTGTTTTTAATCTCAAGCTTTCAGTTTTCCTATTAGGTCACAATGCTGCTTATACAGGCTTTTAGTTGGTTTGCTGACTTCTTATTCATGCCACTGCTGCAATATAGGCTTGCTTCATTTCCCATGAACAACTTCATTGTGTCCACCTAACAATCTTCCATCCTTACTGCTCCTACCCTATTTTTTTTCTTAAAGCCACCCTCCCACTGTCATTCACTTAGTACTTTAATACTTAGACTAGGCTAACACTGGCTACATTCAGATTGACCCACTGCTCATGTAAGTATTTCTCAGCTATGTTCAAGCTAATTGTTTTTAGTTAAGTCCTGACGTTAATGATGAAGTATGTGAATTGCACTGTTAAGCGGTTGCATTCACCATAAGCATATGAATACTCATGCTACTCATTTGTGGTCCCTTAAATTTCTTAGATTCTGATATTAGGCACTTGTACCATGTTATGAATGTCACAATAAGGCAAATGCATCTACCAAGAAACGAAATGTGTTTTTCTTTTACTCTGAAGAAGAAAATGTTTGATCTTTGTTTTTAAATAGTTTTTGTTTCAAATTTAGTCACACTGAAATATGTCCGGCTTCCATAACATATTTCAAAAACTGAATTTAAGTGGCCCATGTCTTTTTCTGTATATTTTTTCTCATTTGTACTCACATTTAATGAGCTGTGATTAGTTTTTGCCCCAGAAGTGCTGCACCTGTGAGACAACTAATTTGTTCCTGCGCAACCTCCTCCCCAGACAATGAAGGAATCCAGTCCCAAAGCAGAAGGTTGAGCTTTTCTATAGATTTATTGTATTGTATTCCAAAATGACTAGTGCATGGGAAAATGTGTGGAGAAAATGAAAACAGGATACCTCAAAAACAACATTCCTGTTTAATAACACAACAAGAGGGTAAATTCTACAAAAGAAACAGTGTCTTTAAAGCAACAAAATGCAATGAATAAGTATGAATTAGTAGAGGAAATGGTTAGCAGGTTTTACAAGAATGCAGTTGTTGGTGAGCATTGCTGAACTGCTCAGACCATGGAAATGCCATACATTATTGTTTTGAATAATAGAGGAAAAGAGGAAGGGTGAGCTTTTGTGTCATAGGTGTTAGACCATAAAACATATTGAACTGTTATGTATGATTTTATGCTTGATTGTGCATTATGGCCCTCCAGAGCCTGAAGCAACCATGTCAAAAGTGAACTGTCTAATCACAACAACACTTCAGATTGTCAAAACTATGTCATTATAAAAAAATCCTGGCAGCGCTATGACCATCTGAAGTAAAGGACTGTAAATTTTGTAAATTCTGTAAAGCACAGTTAAAACACTTTGATAGCACTGTAATTGTACAAGTTAAAACCTTTTAATGATACATATAAACGCAAGAAAAAGAAATACACAAAAGTTGAATTGAAAACATTTTTTTTCCATTTTCCTTTAAGACAAATTTTTTGCACAACTAGCAACCAACCATACCTCTCTTAAGAAAAATGAAAATGAACCCCTAAATAGGCTCTGCCTACCCTAACCAACATCTACCTATCCTTGCCCTCTGCAGTGGTAGACTATTTTATTTACTAGGAACAATATTTGATAACATAAATGCTAAAATATAGCCAGAATTAATAAAAGACTAATTGAAAATGGATACATGAATAATAAAATGAGGAAAATAACTACACATATCATATTAAATAAGATAATATTATAATCTAAATATACTAAAAGACAATCTAAACAACCACTTGATGGAGCACTCCATTTTGGTCTAGTGAGCATGTCTCCACTTGCTGAGGCATTGTTTAAGGGCAGCTAATGCTCAATTTGAGTCCTTTCCCAGGTGATAAGACAAGAAGCCCAAGTAAGTATTCTATCTAGTTTGTTTGTTCTACAACATTACCTCTCCTGAATTGCCCAAGGTTGTTCCAGTCCCTCTGTACCTTGTAGCAGGGCAGCTTCAAAAACCGCAGAGGTGTCTACTTACACCATTAATGGCTTGGATGGATTAGAACTGGCTTGGAACACAGGTCATCTTTAAGAGCTGTGAATGATCAAGCTTCTGTCCACTGGACCAGATTCTTTGCAAACTGCAATAGCACATTTAGTGTGGATGTTTATTCGGTGAACATGTGGAAACGATGGGGAAAATGTGAATTCACATAATATGCACAATATTCACATTATATTCATAGAAAATAAGGAAGAACACATTTTTTACTCAAGACAAGGCAGAATGTTAGCATAAACAGAAACCAGCCTTACCTCTCTTAACAAAAGAAACGAACTATGAGAATGTAAATACTGAAATCAAATACTGACTTTGTAAATGAAATATCCTGTTATGAAATACCCCATTTATATATATATCTCAAAAAAGATCACTGGTATTACATTGATTCATACCAACAATTACAACACACAATCTATACTACACCACAATCTCTTATCATGGTGTGTCCATATAGCATAGTGTAGTTTTGAATGCATATTACAGTTTACAAATGAGTGTCTACACATGACTAAAGAACTTTGAAACAAGCATAACACAAAGTTTATTTATAAATGGCATTTACCTTTAACCCACATTTAAAGGGAATGCCCACATGGAACACGGTCAAAGAGTTGGGGAATCTGCCCATGCCACTCAAAAAATGTTAACCTGTTTCTTTTCTTTTGTATTAAATGAATCTACTTTATGCCATCCTGCTTTTATTCTAGTTCCTACCCAACTGGACATCATTGGTCCAGGTATGGGTTTTTAAAGGGTTTATAGACATTCACTGACCAGAATAAAATAACATGTAAATAAAATAGGATAAAACTGACCAGTTGTCGGAATCGATTAAAATATTAAATTTGTGAATTAAATCATAATATATGCAAGTGATTACAATATTAGAACTAAATATTTGCAAAAGATGATGCAGTTAAGGTTTTCAATTATAACAAGAGTGCAAACAACAGCGAATGCAGCGGGCTGTCATTGACAGAAAAAGAATGAGTGCAACGACAACAAATTTCCTTCTGCTAAGTGCTTTATCCGACAGAGACAGGTGTGTGCAGTGAAGGTGCCCATGTAAAACAATCTTCTCTACTGGTGATCTGTCTTGACCATCTGAAGCCTGTTCACCATGTGCCTGTGCCCCCATGGCACCACTGCTTTTGTTGCAAGACCCAATATATTATAAGAAAACTCCTGTAATCCTTTACATATCTGTCTGAGACTGCTGAGAGCTGCAGCATCCAACATTTCTGTTTGGGTGCATTATTTTTTTTGCCAGTAAGTATAAAGTACAAATAATATATTTTTTTCAAATAATGAAATATTACCATATAATTTTCTTGGCAATGGTTTTTACTACATTTATTTAGTGAACACGGGTCTACTTAAACAGTGCTTCATGCCAGAGCAATTTTGAACCTTATGATTAGTACTGCTAAATTACTACTAAGTCACCACTGTCCAAAATAAGGTGTGCATACTAGTTAGGGTTTGCTATATTAAAGACCATGAGCTATGTAAAAACACTGTTTGCTGCTTTTGGGTAAAAACTACAGTTATGTGTCGCTTAATGAGCACTTCATGTTCTGTGAAACAGAACAGAACATCACTATAGTCACATAAAGTCATTTAACCTACTGTAATGTAAATATAAAATAGATTTTTATAATAAACCTGTGTGCAAATGGGGCAAAAAAAGTTCTCCAAATTCTCCCATACTACAGTGAAAATAGTCAGTCAATAAATGGCAATGTCTTATCTAGGTCAGCCTGCTATTTAACACTACTACTACTACTACTAATAATAATAATAATAAAATCCACATTATTCTACATTGTAGTGGGTGCTAACATATATCAACATGCGGTTTTGGACACCTAGATTGAAAATAAAGTGATTATACCCTTTTCATATGGAAAAGGATTAATAAAAAAGATATCTACACAAGCTGTGGGATGTCAACAATCAAATTACTGCATCAGCTGAGTTGAAGTGATGTTACAATATCAAATCCTTCCAGGTCATTGTGGCTAGAAGCCAGCGCGATGTTCATCAGATCTCTATGTAGAAAGTTCACACCTGCTTTTCCTCAAGAACATACCCTGGCAGGTTTGGGGTGACTTCTGCAAAGCGTGTGAGATTATCATCAGACTGCAGTCATTTCCTCTCAACACTCCTACACTTTCCTTCTGAAATTACACACACTTACAGCTGATCCTCCCTCTGGACTTTTGTGTTATAGCCTTAGTGGCGGAGGTAAGTGAGATACATCATCACACTCCTGAGTAGCCAATTTGCCAAAATTACTTTATTTATTGCTGTAAAGACTACATTGCAGCTGATATTTTTTATTTTCAAATTAACAATAGATTTATATTTCCATACTACTGCTAGATATAAGTACTCTAGCACAACCCATATTATAGTACCATTACTTTAAAAAAAACTCATTTGTCCCCATTAAATGTTTTTCATGAAAAAATGATTAAGGGTAAGAAAGTATCTACGTAATAGGTAAAGGTATAAGATTTGCAGTCATGTATATTTATAATTCAAGGCACATCTTCAGACATTTGTGTGTGATCTATTTAATTTGCAATTTCTATAGTCAGTATTCCAATATATTTGAAATATAGGTGTACCCTGCTTTACCCTGCTACAAAAATATCCAGCTCTCCAGTAGGCTATCTAATAGAATAAGCAGACTCCAAAAAATATCTTGGTAATTAATATTAGGAAATAAGAAAATAAATCAGATGTGCGTGTGATTAGTGTAAAATAACACAGCAATAGCCTATGTCTATCATTTCAAAGACTTTAATTGGCTATACAGTATTTCCTTAATTAAGAGTGCATTTGAGAAAGAAAATGAGTGAGGGGGTTGACAATCAATCACATTCTTCATGTGAATGTGTCATACCAACTATCGGGACAAACCCCACCTCCTCACTGAGATGAAGGAATCAGTCTTAAGCTAAAACTTATAACTTTTTAAAAATATTTTTAGGATTGTAGCTTAAACCACCAAAATCATTGTTCCAAAAATGCCAGTATATCATCCCTGCCCTTCCTGATGCATGTTTTCTTTTAGGTGCATATATTGTCATATGGACATGTCTAAGAGCAACAATAACTCTCCTGCAAAGCAGATGGTCACACAGTCAGCTCTGTTGAGAACTACAGTGCACAACACATATAAAAATCATGAAAAATATTCTTTTAAGTGCATAGTTGGTGAATTACATTTTATATTCTGGGGCTGTTTTGCACAGTTTCTGTGCACCTTGATTCCAGGGGAACTCTTAATGCTCCAACATTCAGTGATATCCACCAAATTTGATAAGGGCCTTTTTACCGATTGGCTCATAATGTATCCATGTACAAACTAGGAGCACTAAGAGCTTGTATCATATTGTAAACTTGTGAATAATTTAAAAAGAGTGTGGTTGTTGATTGTGTATATCAATATCAGTTTTTGTTCAGTAATTACCTGAAGGAGGAACATTTATGCCATAATGTTCCAACAATAGTGGAGGTTGTTATAGCAGCAAAACAAATGTCCATAGTTTTGGAATCAGAATTGGAAACATGAGTAGATGTACACATACTCTATGACATGTAGTGTCTTGTTTAACACTTTATAATTCATGCTTACATTGAAGTACTTCATTATTTGAATTTAATAATATTGTTTCACCTAGTAGTACCCGTTAACCACCCAGCACAAAACCTCCCATGGTCAGACAGCAAAGCTAAGCTTCTGGACTAGTAATAAGAAGATTTCAAGGCACTGTAACTGAAGAATGCTCCCTGAATCTAGCACACCATGGAAGAAGCATAGAGATTAACAGAGTTACTTCAGCTGCGCAGATGGCTTTCCCATTGCATCTTTTCTTCTTCTCACTCTCTTTCAATGTTTCCAGCGTTCTCCCTCTCTGAAAATCTCGGCTTCAGTCCAGCTCTGCTTATTTCATCTCTATGGTAGTCTATCACTCCAGAACCCCTCCATCGTCACAGCAACAGCGTACACACATTGAAATGGAAGTGACGCCGGCATGGGCCACCTCCCATTGGCTGTAGCTGAAGAACTCAATGTGGGACTTCGGGAGGGGGATAATGTCAAGCACAGCTGTCTGGGCTGGATAACCCGTTTCCTTCTCTGAATGTGTCAGCGGAACTTGAACTGAAAACAGGAAAGCACTTCCCAGTGCTCTCTCAGGACTTCATATTCATGTGATCCTGGGATTGACCAGTGAAAACAAGCAAGAGAGGACTTGTAAACA
>JAUZSV010295895.1:0-11888 GCA_034780495.1 Parotocinclus cesarpintoi
TGAAGATTGGCCACCAGGCTGGTCCAATTTAGCCATGAAACCTCCCACACTAAAATGACAGGTGTTTCAGTTTCATTAACCAGCCCCTGCATCTGCCATCTTCACACCTTTCATGATAATACTTAAATTATACTAAAAATAAAAGAACTGCATGTAGACATAAGTGACATCGGAACATGAACAAAAAATGTAAATAAATGTAAAAAAATTAAATGTACAAAAATTGCTATTCATACCATAACTTACTATGAATAACATTGGATTCGGATACAAGTACAGCGCAAATTTAGTACATTATATTTGAAATATAGTATAACTGGAGTACAGTACTGATTTTGATTGGAATCAGAATACAGGGTTGCAACATTTAATGTCCACATTATGTTCTGTGAAACAGCAATGCACGTTGACTGGTCATTACCATCGTCATATAACAGTTTAGATCATTTGCACATAGTTTTAAATCATTTTAGTCAGTAGTATTACACACAAGACAATATGAAAACATTTAGAACAGTACTGTCCTGTCCAATAGTCATTCTTATTTGATTATTTAAAATAAAAAGTGAAACACTTTACCATAGTACCAAATAGTTTCTGCCTGTAATTCTTTGTTCTGTCCGGATGAGCTCATACTAGTTTTCTGTCATTCAGATGTGAAATAGATGTATAAAAGACAGATTTTTCCTATTTCCTATTATAATTCTTAAGACCTCAGACATTAAAATGAACAGATGTTGACTAAATGGGTTAATCGACAGTTATTAACAGTAAGCAAACATTTTATGTTTAAATATACTAGAAATGTAAACACTGAATGCTGAGTAAAATGTATCTTATTTTTTCCAATACATTTCTTAAAAAAGTAGTGCATAAGCAAAAGTAAATGCTTCATAAAACAGGAAACTGCATCCTCATTACTTCATTCACTTTTTATCCACTTAATCAGGGTCATGGGACAGCCAGTACCCAGCCAGCAGCTCAGGTCACAAGGCAGGAACAACCTCAGACAGCGTGCCAGTCCATCATAACGCACATACACTCACACACTCATACACAGATTCACTCATACACTAGAGCCACTTTAGCACCTAAACACATGAGACTTTGGACTGTTAGGGTTAACAGTGTAATACAGTGACAGGGCCACATAGAAGAGCCAGCTCATAAGGATAGGACTACATCTGCATTTGAATAGATTGATTCATATTTTGGACAGAGAAAAGGTAACTATGTTCAATTAGAATGACTGTCATTGAACAGAGTAGGAGGTTTACGAAACTAATTATCAACGTACTACAAAGCAATCTTGAGATCCCCTCCTATGTGGTTTAACCCCCAGTTGCACCATGCCCCATGTGACACCAACTCGCCTGATGGCAGGGCGGGACAAAAACATGTAAGTGGGTCACACCTTGACCCCTGTGACCGACTCACGTGTTGACAGAGTGGGTCAAGGACTCTCAGGACCACCTCCAAGCTGACAACATCACTTGAGTAAATACCTGGGACTCCTAATCAGCGTCTAGAACTTAAGCCTTTTGGATGGGAGGTGAAACCTTTATTAAAAATCCAATTGGAATCCAGTTGGCTTCAACTCAATACCTGAAGACTGTAGTACAGTGGAATTAAACTGAATTTTAAATTAGCTGGAATTAGATTGAGCTGAGTAGGAACTAGATAATCATTGCAAAAATATGGAGTTGGAATATAGGTGCCAGTCAAAATCTGTGAACAGAAAGTGGAAGAGAAAGCATAGGACTTAATGCATTAGTAATGCATTTAGCATTAGCAGTTTCCATTAAACAATCAAACCTCATTTCTGCTCCTGGTACAGTAAACAAAGCCCATACTTGAAACAAGATTTAAATCTGGTCCTTTTTCCATCATGTCTGCCAAGCTAAGGTTAAGCATATCCTGGTTTCACTCCTCCCTTCATCTCATCTCCTACCACTATATAAGGACAAGTGACAAGCACTTCTGCACTTTACCACTGTCACTGCAGGTTACTCACTCCATAAAAGCCATTCTGGTTACTAACTTAATGGTGTTGGGGAAAGGAAAACAAATAAACATCCTTTGACGTGTGTTCAGAGGAGTTTCAGATGTTGTGAGAACATTCACAGAAACATTTTTATGATTCATGTGATCATCGTCACAGACGGCATACTCTTATCACACATAACATGCAGTATTAAGACCGCTGACTTACATTTCCATGACCATCACAATATCTGACTTGCCCTCAAAGGCGTCCACACACTGCACAAGCTTGGGGTGATGGAGGCTGTTCATGATTCCGATCTCCTGTCGCACGTTCTCTTTCTCCTTCGCCGAGAAGGCTTTGATGAACTTGCCTGCCCACACCTTTTTGGACGACTTCTCAACCAGTTTGAAGACCTGGCCAAATTTGCCACTGAGACAGATGAGAAAAAGAGAAGAAAATTAAAGGAAAGAAGTGAATCTGAAATAGTAGTGTGGATAGACTAATTTGGGGTATGAATTGGCTTACGTGCCCAAGCGATCTTCCACATCATAAAACTCCTTGACGCTGGACTCTGTCTTTATGACCACATCCCTGTACTCAGGCTCCTTGTCTGTATCTTAACAAGTAAAAAAAACTATTAAGTTGATTTAATGATAAAGATTAATCACTGTAAAAGACTCATGTAAAAATATATATATATATATATGGAAGTAAAAATGGAAGTTCTATTATGTCCATAAAATGATTACTCTTGAGTAGGAGCATGGATTAACTAATGGAAAGATAGATAACTGGGTCTATACTATGTATGTACATGAATGGATGGATGAATGGATTGATATGTTTAATGCTGACTAACTGGGTGTTTGGACAGATGAATGAATGGATAGATTGATGCCCAGGAGGATGGAAGGGCACATGGATGGACCGATTAAATGAAAGCATAACACCTAACCAATAGCTAACTAATCTAAGAAGGTGGACAGATGGATGGATGGATGGATAAAGGAAATAGTCATTGGCTGCTTTCTATGCAAGTAGGCAGGTGGGCTGATATATGACTAGCTGGCTTTATGGATTAATGGATGGATGGTTGGGTCGATGCAGAGGCTAAATGCAGAGTAAGTGGATGGATGGACTGATTAAATGAAAGCATAACACCTAACCAATAGCTAACCCATCTAAGAAGGTGGGCAGATGGACGGATGGATGGATGGATGGATGGATAAATGAAATAGTAATTGGCTACTTTCTATGTAAGTAGGCAGGTGGGCTGATATATGGCTGGCTGGCTTGATGGATTGATGGTTGAGTCGATGCAGAGGTTAATTGCTGAGTAAGTGGATTGATGGACAGGTGGATAGATAGATAGATGGAAGAGTGGATACACGATGGATGGTTTAATGGGCTGGTTGAATGCTGGGTAAGTTGAAGGGTGGGTAGATGAGTTAATTGGCAGTTGAAGGATAGGTAAAAGGATCCATGTGCATGGACGCCAGCTTGTAAATACATTAATGGTGGTTGGATGGTATTTGGTGGATGGATGGATCACAGTGCAGACTTGAATGTTGATTAGAATGTCAGTAGATGGATGGATGGATGATTCAAAATGTAGGTTGTAGGTAAATGCTAAACAAATAGATAAATTAGTGTGAAAAATCTAAAAGATGGATGGATGTGTCAGTGAGTAGGCTGTATGTTCTTAGGAAGGTGGACGGATGGATGGATGGCTGGATGCACAGATTGGTTGTCTGATTGGAACACTCACCATCATCAGATACCACAGTCTCTGCTTCCTCTTCTTCTTTTTTTTCTATGAATGAAAATAAACTTTAGTGTACATGCAGTCTGGTAATTATGCAAAACTAAATCAAGCTACAGGTACATAAATATCTAGAACTCAATTTAGCTATATTTGTATAGCTGTCCTACTCTCATGTCTCTCACCTGGCTCCTTCGCCTCTCCCACTGTAACAGGTTCTGACTCAGCACTGGGCTCTCCAATGCCATATATGTTAACGGCACGGACTCGGAACTTGTACTGGCGGTCTGCGAGCAGTTCCTGGACATGGTAGGAGGTGCTGTTGCAAGACGTTAGCTCACTCCATTTGTCATCCACTGAGTTCCAGATCTCCAAGTTGTAGGACTGGACAATGCTACCACCATCGTATGTGGGCCCATACCAGGACAGGGTGAGTGAGGTCTGGCGGATGTCTGAGGCAGCTGGGACGCCCGCTGGTGGATCAGGCTTGTCTGAAATGCAGTAATGTATCGTAAATCCTAACATAGGGTAAAAAAAGATCTTTCTCTGAATGCTGATCAGGGTTGAGGTGGCGCTGGAACTTTGTGTTGAAATTCAGGACACAGGTTGGGAGTATGCTCTGGACATATTTATTATTTACATGTAATGTACAATGCTCACAAACATTAGGGGATAATTCAAAATGAATATAAAGAGGATCCCATAAGAACTGCTGGATAATCTGATCCTTTCCATGCCCCATTACTGTCAGTGTGTTTTGGCAATCTTGGGTGATCTTACACCCTACTGAATCAATGTGTCCAGTTTGACATGCTTCTGTTCACTCCTATAAATATATCACTTACTACTCAATCACAATAACTGAGTAAAAGCAGTGCATTTATCCCTGACATGCCCAGCATTTGGCTTCTAATTCAGCTTGTCCAGTCTATAGTGCTTTGGGCAATGTTAGGTAAATTCCTACTTTTATGTAATGGTAAAAAATGTAATTGTATACAGTACTGTGCAAGAGTCTTAGTCTATCATTCAATTTGTTGCTTAAGCAATGCTATAATTGCCATATATACAAAACGATTAGCTTTAGCATATCTTTTCACCCTGTTCCTCTACCAAACAAGTGGTGTATTTGCTGATATCAGTGGCGGATGCTGGTCTTTCAAGGAGGGGAAGCTCAATTTCAACCTACATCATAAAATGTGTCGGTTTATTTATACGTAAATTCTACCCTCCGTTCCTTTTCAAGAAAATGATCAGTGACCCTGTCCTACCAACAAGGCGTCTTTTCCAGGGACTTGACTAGTGTCCTCTCAACTTAGAACAGAATGAAAATTTAAAAAAATTAAATTAAACACTGCCACGGATGT
Source organism: Parotocinclus cesarpintoi (assembly GCA_034780495.1). Taxonomy (NCBI): domain Eukaryota; kingdom Metazoa; phylum Chordata; class Actinopteri; order Siluriformes; family Loricariidae; genus Parotocinclus; species Parotocinclus cesarpintoi. Next base: position 5,114 of record JAUZSV010295895.1, read on the forward strand.
TTACACCAAAAGATCACTGATTCGCTCATTTCGCTGTCAATCGCTGACAGATCATGCAACCATTATGCAGAAGCTGAGCGTCCGGGCCAGCCGAGGCCAGCCCACTGCTCCATAGACCCCCAGAGACAAATCCCAGCATTTATCCAATGGAAACATTCAAAAGTCACCAAAACCTTTGCCACCCCGACCAGGCAAAGCAGGATCTGAGAGCAAACTATTATTGTTAATCAGATCTAACATGCTTGTAAATTAATTTTCCTGAAATGTCTGTATATAATAAACTCGGTGATTTAAAAAGGTCTTTCCCAAATTGCCGATTCTGTGCAGGCTAAGCATATTAAATAGTAATCGTGATGTATCTCGAAATTTCAGATTTCAATTCTCTTTTTTCAGAAAGAGGGAAAGAAAAAAAGAAAAAGAAGGGAGAAAGAGAAAGAGAGAGAAAGTGCAGAGAGAGAGAATGCACTGGATTAAATGTTGAGATTAAATCAGTGTTTCTAAATAATCTCCCAAATTCAAGGACAAAACCTGTATCCTTAATCTGCTCTGAACGATTAATTGTTTAAAAATAAATCACAAAATTGGAAGGAGACCATCAGACTCTCTGTGTCTCTCTCTCTCTCTCTTTCTCTCTCTCTCTCTCTCTGTCTGTCTGTGTCTGTGTCTATAAATGCGTTCAAATACTTTTTCAAATTTGCCATTGTCCGTTTCAAAAGAGAGAGCAAATGTGAGAATGGCCAAAAGTTTGTGGACACGAAAACAGGGATAAGGAGTCTGTTCCCCACCATTGCCTCATAAAAAGGGCTTGCCAGCTGATTTTGGAACATGACTGCGAGGAATAGTGGCTTCTGATATTAGACAGTTAAGCCCCGGCTCCCTTTTGCCGTGGACTTCCTGGTTTAAAAACGTGCCCTGTCTCTAAAATTTGCCGTTGTGAGCGCACGTGCCCTACGATGGACCGGTTCTGGGTCCTGGTTAAGCCCCTGCTGCTGTGAATCGGATAAGTACTTAATCACGCTTTGCTCTTTAATTAAGAGAAATTAATTCTGAGCCGTTTCTGGTGTCTAACGACTGTGTTTTGTTTCAGATCAAACCCCTTAGCGTCATCGCGCACCTCTGGTACGTTGGATTTGCCCGTCTGTAGTTACGGCGCTGCGGGAGTTTTATGCGAGGTGTTAAATGTATTTAGTGGAGTTCTAGCTGTAATTACCGTTCGTTATTGCCTGATGAAAAATGGCTCGCGCCGTGGCTCTTTATCACTCTATATTTGGCTGGTTAAATTAAGCACCGCTCTCGGCTGCTTCTGTTCTTTCAGCTGGCTTGATGTACTTTGACTAACGTTTGGTCTCTGGGAATATTCGCAGACAAAACAGTGTCCGGTATCGTCTGGCCCTGCTCTAGGAAGAATGAAAATGTGGATGAGCACCAAGACGGAGGTAAGTGTGTGAGGGAGTAGACGGACAACAAAGAGAACAAATCATTAACAGAATTACTGACAGGTTTAACAGGGAGGGGATACATGTCAGGGGATCATCCGTCTGTGCTGTAACATTGACCCCTGCCTGCATCGTTATAGATACTGCCGCTTTCGGGTCCAGGAAAGGCACAGGAGGGTCAAAACATTATTTGTGTTTAGTTGATTCACCTATAAGGTCGAGTTATTTATGACAGCAGCTCTCGTGGCTTAGTGGTAAAAGCCAGCTGCTGGAGATCAGTTTGTGGGTTCAAATCCTGCACGGGGTTCACCACAGGTCGGCTTACGGTGTCCTGCCAGTGTTCTACTTCTGCCTGCCTGGCTGCCATGCACGACGTTTCCTGGTTTGAGCAGAAAAGCAACCGAGTTACAGCGGTTCTAGTGTAACCTTTAAAAAAAAAAATCATTTAATAAATGGCGCAGATATGATCGATGATGAATAAGATCGCCTCAGCTCTTGCTCAATGGGCCGCCGCTCTGGGGATCCTTTCCAAACTGATTTAAGCTCTCGTTCCAATTAGACGCAGATGAAGATGAAGAGCCCTACACGGCAAACGCTGCGGCTCAAGGAGGACAAACGGAGGTGAACCCGGAAGGGAGGCGAGAAAGATCAGCATGCTGGTGTAAAACTTTACAGTGCTAACACCGTCTTATCTCGCAGGGCGTGAACTTTGAGGCTTGGAACCCTAACCTGACGGAGCCTCACGAAACCAAGCGTCACGACCTGGTGAGCATGAAAGCAGTCGGTCGGGTCAGTCGGTGCTTGTGCAGAAGCGTCGTCCTGCAAAAGGCGACACAGAGCGTTTCCTAATGCTGATTATAATTAGTAACGCAGAACAGATTGGCTCGTGTAAGCCCTCCAACACGTGCCAGGCTCGCTCACGCAGCCCAGGACCGCCCCAGTGCTGCCAAGCTGCCTCTTTTGGAGTCTTTAAATGGTTCCCTCTTTGACCAGAGACCTCCCATGAATGCTTACATTAGCAAGTCCCCCAAAACCAGCCTTTACAGGAACAGATGAGCGATGCCAAAGTGACCCAAGTATTAAAAAAGTTGACCCGTCTGTCCTCTGTCCTGCTGTAACACCGACCCGATTACCTCTGGCTGCAGGGCGCTGACGAGAAGGCCCACGGGACGCTCAGGAAGATCCACAAACTGGCGAGGAAGAACCACCAGGGCGGCGTGGAGGATCACAGGAACTCGGATGGCACCGGTAAGGTGCGGCGCTAAAAAATGTTATGTATTATATTGGCCACTTTCGTGTAACGAGTCCAAAATAGATCAAATCTGTTCATCAGAAATAAGTGTTTACATCATTTTTATATCTGATACCTGCACAGCCTATCCGGATCTGGCATTTAGGGACGATAATGTGATCGTAACCTGCATCAGCCTGGGCAAAAAGCCTAATAAACAGCAGTGCGATTCAGATTCAGCAAAGGAGAAAAACCTAATAGACACCGAAGCTCTATGGAGGCCCGAACCTTTCCAAAATCACTGGAGGTCCGTGGACGTTCCTCCTCTATGGGACTTGTCGTATCACACGTGCCACAGATCCACGGCAGAAACCTGGCTGTACAACGTGAACTTCACTCTGCCTCGCGGGATGGACAGGCACAGGTACGAGGAGATGATCCACGAGTTGGACCTTCTCAGGACCGAATATCCAATGAGGGTCATTCACTCGGTCACCGACCTGGACACGGTGAGTTCGACCAAAAACAGTGGTCACTATTACTCCAAAAATATCACACTTAAAAAAAAAACATGCAAATGAAGTCCAACGTTTTGAGATTTTTAATCAATTTGGGTTTATATACTCTGAATCGGACGCAAAGAGGCACCAGGGTCCAAGACCCCAGGCTCGCCTTGTAACGTGAAGGTCGGGTGGAAACGGACTGGTGGACTGGCACCATGACTCGGGTGTACCACCCAGTCAATAGAGTGATCGGTTTCAGATCTCAGGGTGACCCCGATCTGCATATTCAGGAGTAAAATAAACGATTTATTTATTATTTTTTTGCATTTATCTGCAGCTATGGTTGATCTTGATTTGTGGACTGCTCAAACGTGTTTTATTTCACATTTTCACATAATGGGGCATGAACTATTTCTATTAATGCATAACTTTTTTTTAAACTAAAAAAACAAAACTATTCTAGAGTTTAAATCGGATTAAACTAAACAGCCAAAAGTTTGTGAACTCCCAAAGATTAGATCTTAAATCATAGGTGTTAGTGTGAAGTTTGGTCCGACTTGGTCCGAGGTTTCTCATAGATGTTTGAATCGGATTGTGACTGATGTTAGTGCGATACACTGTCAGGATCCCAGTTTGTCTCAAAAGGTGCTGGAACTGGGGTCAGAACTTTAAGAAAGGGAGCCTTATTGTCCATCAGAGTTGGAAAACCATTTCTTTTGAGACACGACTTGTGTTAGGAGAGTTGGGCAGAACATTGTCCACCTTCAGTCTTTCACGGGCTTGGTCTAAATCCAAAACTAAGCAAAGCACGAGCAGGGACTGAAGATGTTCAGCAGAAGAAAGGATGCAATGAAGATCCGACGTTTGCCTCGGATGATCTTAAGTGAAAGAAACACGGGGAGTGCGTAATGACGAGTACGCTCTCAGACTGTCTGACATCAGCTGTCTGACCAGACCCGAGCAGCGCATGAGTTCTTCAGATCCTGTATGCAGATGAGGAAGTGTGTGGTGGTGTGTGAAGAGTGTTCTGAGATCTCAGTTGAACTGTGTTTGGTGTGAACATGCACAGAAAACATTGATGTGTGAAGACTGGTAGTGTTCGAAAGTCATGCTGCAGAGGAGAGCTTCGAACGCTTCAGAGAAACCAAGGAATAAACCAAAGGTCTGTGTGCTGCATGGATTTTTTATTTTTATTTTTATTATTATTATTGTTATTATTATTATTATTATTATATTTAAGTCTATTTCCATGTGTAAACTTTTACAGGGATTTATAACACCTCTAGAATCAAACTAATCCAGTCTCATGCAAAAGTATAGATGCACTTTAGATGTTTTTTTTTTGTTAGCTCTTCTGTAACCGATTTGAGTTTTTTGTCGTTGCTGCGAGTTTGAACACATTTAGCACTTCAAAAGTGAAGGAAAATCCCCCCAAAAACCTTTGCATGTTTTGCCTAAAAAGTGCAAAAAGTCAGCACTATTCGGGGCATTATGCATACAGTGTTGTTTTGTCAATTTTACGATATTATTTACCTGATTTTTGATGCAAGTTCTTTATTTATAAGTATTTCTAAAAGGGGTTTATTCCATCGAGTCGTATTTATTTCTATTGACATTTGCGAAATGTAGTTTAACTTTAACAGCTCACGATTTGCACCCGCGTTGATGGTTTAAGCCAAATTGATTTAACAGAAATACAAACTTAGGGCAACAGTGGAAAGGAAAAACTCTCTGTGAGCTCATAAGGAAGAAAACTGGACATCTGTGTAAGTTTATAGTAAATTGAAAAGGTCAAATCGATAAAAAAAACTGAAAGGAAATCAATAAAACATGATGGAGAATAATAGAGAACGCAAAACAACAGTATATTTAAGGAATAAAATGCAACAAAAGCGCCGTGTTTCAGTAACCCGACAAGCTGATTTTGTCAGAGTGGCTTGTTCAATATCTGTCGTAATCTGTTACTTAACGGTCTAAACTCTGTCTCCGATAGCGTGCCTCCAGCTTTGGCAGATTTGACAGACATCAAGCCAAGCCAGAAGAACATGAAGATCATCAGGTACGTCCAGCTAAACGATTCAAACCAAGCTGTCCTGCGACATTTATGCAACAACCCAATGATCTGGTTTTAACCGGGCAGGCCGCCGATGGAGAGCCGGCCGATGGAGATCACCATAAGGGAGGAATAGGGAAGAAAATGAAGGCCATCTCTTTGACCATGCGCAAGAAGATGGGGAGGAAATACGCCAAAGCTCTTTCAGAGGAAATGGTGAGAGCTCAAGATGATGTGATGGGGTTTTTTGGTTTGTTTGTGTTTTTTTTTTTGCACCATCTGCATTTTTTTTGTTCTAACCTATCGCTCGAGATCTGCATTTTCCAACCACGGATGTTGAAAAACATCTCGAAAAAGTGCACCTGCCTCTAAGGTTGATTTCTTAAACACATAAAAGCCGGTGTAGAAACAGAAAGGGGTTCCTTGTTGGAGCATTTTGTTTAGGAATAAAATCAGACCTTAAGATCATTAAAACGTTACCTTCTCTTAGACTTGCAGTCCGAAGTCATTCTTTGAATTCGCTGGGTCCGGACGAGCATGTAGCCTATATGGGGTGCCAGTCCATTGTGGGATGGGGTAGCAGTCCCTGTTGCAGGGTCATCGCTCCGTCCAGACGCCTCCAGGGTTGGTGCCCCGCCATGACATTAGACATTCTACACAATGACAGCACTTGTGTTGTGTTCTACACAGGGTGAGGACGCAGTGGGAGACCACAACGCAGAAACACAATGCCACGCGGTCAAACCCTGCACCCAGTCCAGTACCTCAGTCGAAAGTCTGTCCAGCCTCCACAGCGGACGAAGCTCCTCCAGTAAGTTCGATGTCCAGGCAGCCACCTGTTTTACCTCACATAACCGCACATTCTTGTCTTTCGAGATTTGTTTGCCAGGCTATGAGAAACTAAAGCGTGCCATCGGTCAGAATTCATGACTGTCAAACCTTAAAGTTATCAGCAGGGTTTTGGGGCAAGTTCAGAAGGTTCTGAAAGAGGTACACAAGCTTCACGCTTAGCCTTTTACTTCTACTACACAATGGCACTTTAGAGCACATTAGTACTGCGCTGCTAATGAGAGGGTTGAGGGTACTAATTCGTCTGTAGTTCTTATCACAATGGCCAGTCCCCAGAACCACTGGTGACTATTATTTATTTGAGTCATAAACCTAACCTTGTGCAGGTGGCATCACCAGTTGCTCCGAAGGCTCCAGTAACAGAGACAGTCTGAGGCTGGAAGAGGAAGTGCCCTACACGGGACGGTTCTGTGGCAAGGCCAGAGTTCACACAGACTTCCTCCCGAGTCCCTACGACACGGAGTCGCTCAAACTGAAGGTACTGGCTCAGAATGCAATACAGCAAAACATTTCGATCACTTCTGTAATTCTGACCTCCGAACGTTCTGCCGTCTCAGATCGGAAACGTGATCGACATCATCAGTAAGCCGCCCATGGGCATATGGACGGGCATGCTACACGGGAAAGTTGGCACCTTTAAGTTCATCTACGTGGACGTCCTGCCTGAGGAGCCAGCGCCCGTTCACAGGACGGGAAATCGCAA
>JAUZSV010296000.1:0-11888 GCA_034780495.1 Parotocinclus cesarpintoi
TACTGTTTGGGAGTGTAACATTCTACTTTTAATAACCCTGCACTATTATTATATTATTATGACACACATCCATAAAGCTTAGGTAGCAAGGTCAGATATTTCAGAACAAACTGAGCAGCATGAAGGAAACTTTTTTGTTTCTGCCTTGCTGGTCTTAAACAAACAAAAATGAGTCCAAAAAAGATGATGAGCTATGCTGTGTATTGAGGCACAATTAAACACAATTGCCTGTTATTACTGCAGTTAACATTCAGACTTATAACATTCACAAAAAACTCAAGTCGCTCTTTTCTCATGGTAGCTCTATGGAATCCCAAAATATTAGTTATCCGGGAATTAAGAATTTTTGCCCATTAATCAAGTAGAGCATTTGTAAGGTCAGACACTGATGTCGGACGAGAGGGCCTTGCTTAGATCTCTGATATTGTTCATCTCAAAGGTGTTCAATGAGGTTGATTTCAGGGCTTAGTTTAGGCCAGTCAAGTTCTTCCACACTAAACTCACCCATCCATCCAATACGGTCGTTGAGTTGGCCCTTTATGGAAGTATACAACTATCCAAAATGTTCCAACTTCTGAAAAGCAACCTCATTTCATTATCTCCTCCTCCTCCAAACTTTACAGTTCTCATAGTGCAGTCAGACAGGTAAAGTTCTAGTCTTCACCAGACTCATCCATCAGACTGCCAGAAAGAGATGTATGATTTGCCACGCCACAGAACACATTCTAGCTGCTCCAGAGACCAGTGGTATTGTGCTTTACCCCACTCCATTCACTGCCTGGCATTGTGCTTGGTGATGTTAAGTTTGCATGCATCTGCTCTTGTTTTGGTGCTGATGTTAAAGCCAGATTATGTCTGGAGTTTTTTGAGTCAGCACAGTTTGGATGACTTCTGCACCATGCTCAGCTGCGTTCTGTGACCCTGCTCTGTTCTTTTACATGGTTACAGTAGCTGTGGTTTCTGAACCCTTCCAATGCACAATAATACTACTCAAGAAACTTAACAAACTGACTCCTTGCAATAGAGGCTTTTTAATGTAGAGCAGACCGCATGGTTGGTGATTTTATACACCCGTGGCAACTGGACTGAATGAAACACTCCACTGAGCCCTTGCTCAATGATTATTTGCTGTAGAACGTTTTTGTATCATCATTGACTCCAATTCGGTTAGACAGCACTAAGCAACAAAGACGACAATGTCCGTGACCCATGCTTAGTGGGTGACCAAGCATCAGTGAGAAAATCCAGATGACATGAATAGGTGCTTAAAACTAAGCAACTCCCTCCACTTCTTATAATAGCTCCCTGGTAGCAGCCTGTTCTACAGATAGGTTAATGGTGAGAGTCAAAGTCACAGGACTATATATCTAAATTATGTATATTCTTTAAATGTTTTTATAATAATAAAACACTTTCCTTGCTCAGTCGCCAGTAACTATCCCTGTAGTACATGTATTAATGTTTATTCTTTAACAATATTTGAAGTAGTAAGTGGAAATAAAAATAATAGTTAAATAAATAGTATTATAAATATTAGTATTGGATTAAATAATACAATGCTGAGGTATATCCGATAAACATTAATTTCCATTTCTTTTCAGTTCTCCATCCGTGTGTGATTTATCTCTTTTTTTGCAAACATTAATGAGTCTTTTTCTTGTCATTTGTGTTTTTGCAGGAGCAGAAAGGTCGTTTGTCGGTGTGCAATAAGCTGTGTTATGCCATAGGTGGAGCGCCTTATCAGATCACAGGATGTGCCCTGGGTTTCTTCCTCCAGATCTATCTTCTGGACGTCGCTTTGGTGAGTTTGTCAACCTTTTTCTTAGATGCTTGTGTATGAAAAGCTGAGCACAAAAGTCAATGAGTGTGTTAACATTCACTTAATAATCGTATAACTGCAGAAAAACCCTATTAAATGTTGATTTCTTTTTAAGTGTGATCAGTTGATTCCAGTTTTCTTTAATGGAAATTGAATTGCTATAGAAAGAAACCAGGGGCTGCTTGCTTGTGCCTGGATCTATGCTCTTGCTAACTTTAGCGTAACCTTTGTTCAAAGTTCTCATAATTAGCAGGATGATTCTGTTTCAAACAGCTTAATAAATTTGTTGTTCTGAACCATTTTCTTTGCCCTTCATCTGCGTCTCCACTGGCACTAGTATTTTTTATTCTAAACCTGAATTATGAACTTCTGAGGCCAGTGAGTTGAACTGAACCCCCTTGCATATCCAGTCACAGGACAAAGTGAAAGCCTCTGCACTGCCACAGTCAAGTCATTGTTCTGAGAAATTCATAGGTGGGAAAAGTTTTTATATGCCATTAACTTTGTAGGGGGTTTTATTGAATTAATAGGCTCCTGGCAGATTAAGAGCAAAAAGTACCAGCAGCACCATAAAACCCTTTGGCGTTTATCCCGTGTCTAAGGTCAAGCAGACGAGATGTCGGAGGGTTTAAGCTGTCATGCTACAGTCAAGGCTTTTGTGTCACTTCTAATTAATGCTTTACTTGAAGTTCAGCTTTATTCAGTCCTGTAATTTGGCACTTGAATAATGAGAAGGCTTTCTAGTGGGGAAATGAAGTGCCAACAGAGCTACTTGAGTTCAACGAAACCATGTACCCAGTGGCACAAGGGCACACTGGTGTTCTGTGTTTAAAAAAAAAAAATCTATTACTGTACTTCATTTTTCTGCCTAACCTTAAATAGGTATGAAAAGCACTCGACTTTTGTACACATAGCAGGTTATTCATCTTTTTCTTCATGACAAAAGTAGGGATTTAAAATGTGGCTAAGCTTTTCATAACCAGTATAATAGATTTTCTCAGCTGTTTGTTGGGGAACTTCCAGGACAGTCCAAAAAATGATGTTTTGCTTACTCATTTAGCTTGTATCCTATTTAAACCTATAATATGGGGGTTTACACCTGCTTATTTTCAGAACAAAATGAATACCAGACCCTTACAGGAATGGGCATTTCAAGCACGAATAGGGCTAGCAATCAAGGAATTATTCTTAAAATACAGGTTGAACCCACTGAAGGCTATACTTTCTTCTGACTGTTAAAAAGCAAGGTAAGGAATCATTTTAGCTGGTTAAGTATTATTCTTGACCCTTGTAGGCTACTGCATTTTTCTGTTTATCCCAAGAACTATTTGACAGTCATTAGTCAGTCATTCCAATGGATAGAGTGAAATCCTGAGTGAGTTTTTGTGACGCTGATAATCCAATGTTTCCTCTGAATTCCACCAAAATACACATTTTGGTTTGCACTGTTGGCTGTGACACTTGCCAAAAAATTCTGTAATAAAACAGAGCAGCAGACAGGGAACAAATTATGTAATTACAAAAGGTTTTATGCTTCCCTTGACGTGCGGGTTGACATATTAGTCAATTCATGACTAAAGGATTGAAAGATGAGTGTGCTCAATTGCCCCTTCACTGTAGAATATAGAGAGTATAATACGATTGAAGTTGAAATAGTAAAGAATTTTTCTCTTTTTAGTTGGATCCATTCTATGCCTCTATCATCCTATTCGTGGGACGAGCCTGGGATGCGATTACTGACCCAACTGTGGGCTTCCTTATCAGCCGGAGTCCTTGGACCAGATTTGGACGGATGATGCCATGGTATGCCTGCTGTATGTACATATACAATAATGTGCAAAAGTATTGGTAGATTATTCACTGATGTGGCGAGGGTGAGTTAATGTGTGCTGCACTGATATTAGTGGATCAGACTTTTAAACTGCCCCAGCTTCACTGCTGGCCTAAAAATGGCCCACCCACCAAAAATGTTAAGCCACCAGCATCCTGTATCCTATGAGCAATGACACAAGCTGTGCAGCAACAGATGAACTAATGTCTCTGACTTTACATATACAAGGTAGAACGAAATAGAGAGAAATTTCTGGGGCAGACAGGTGAATAGATGCCGGTAACACGCAACACTTAATTATGAGTCCATGTAAAGCCTGAAACAGTCAGAAGTCACTGCTTGGATTCAAACCCTCATAAACAGGATGGTGGGCTAAGTAAATTACTTCTGCACCACTTGAGCGCCTGCTAATAATCTTATGACGCACATTGGACCGCTTTAAAATCCCTGTCATGTTCACATGTTCAAGCAGCTTAATGTAGCTTATGAGCACTGTAACTGGATTTCTATTATAGATGGCTAGAAGGTTTGGAAAAATTCCTAAATGCCTGTTAGTTCATAGGTTTAGACATAAACATAGATGTACACAAAGTGTAGACATGCACAAAGAATGCTAATGCAATGATTGAGTTGTTAAAATAATACCATAGGAATTACATTGATACCCTCAGAACTTCATACATGTACAACTGACATGAGACATTTCACAGATTTCTATTTTGAATATGATTGGTTACCCTGGTCCCCCAACCCCCTAGCAATGATGGTGTACTCTGGCACTATTTTAGTGTTGGGTTACAGTAAGGATATGGGTTGTATCCAGCTGGCATTGCAGTATCTCCAACATGATTGAGTCAGACTAGACATTTGCTTTGTCTGTTTATTGCAATGTGTTTGGCATACTGTTTCTACAGTTGCTAAGTGGGTTGGCTGTTCCTTACTGTGCAAAAAGACACTTTTAAGGCTCTTTGGGCACTGAGCTGTAAATTGTAGAAAACTTTGTGAAATGAGGTGGATTTAAGCCATAGGAACAAAGGTTTTGATGGTCAGATACAGTTTCGTGAGAATGTGAATGTAATTTCCATTGAGCATGGATGAAGTAATCCTCTATCCAAATTCTGTGCAAAGTTAAAGGTACTGAAAGACTTGCAGTTATCTGGTTTAGAGAAACGTTTTTTCATTTTGCCTGCACTGCTGTTGTATGAACCGCTAAATAACAAAGTCTGATTTTAATTTGATTTGATCAAATATCTATGGAACTTGTGTAGTATTATGGAATGTATAAGGGCAGTGCGTTTGAATTAAACAAATGCTGGTTTGCATTACTGCCTGTAGCAATATGGTGACACGTACTTAATGCTGTAGGACTGTGATAGCCTAGCGTTTAAGGTAATGGACTCTGGACCTGAAGGTCCAAGGTTCAAATCCCACCTCTGCCAAGCTGCCACAGTTGGGTCCTTAAGCAAGGCCCTTAACACACCATTGCTTGAATTGTAAGACACTACGTTGTAAGTCGCTCTGCATAAGGGCGTCTGCTAAATGACATAAATGCGAATGTAAATGTTTAACTCTTGATCTAGACTCTACCTGTCAGGAGTTGAGTGTCCGTGTGGAATTTATTTTGGTAACTGTACAGGTCAACTGGTCTGTCTTATGTGCGGCCCCAGTTCTCTGTGAGCCAGAACTGGATTAAGTGGCTATGAAAATAAATGACTGAATGATCTGGTTCTGCATGATTTCCTCCCCTTTTAAAGGCAAGTCACTGACCCTTGAAGCACCCTTCCCCCGTTTTCCCTTTCACGTTAGCTAGAGATTCCTGCCTGCTCATTAGAGGACTCATCGTTTTCACTCGGATGCTTGGATCTTAATAGTCAGGAATAGGCGTAGGAATAACGTGTAAAATAATAATAAATAAAATGATGCGTAAAAAAGCTGATTTTCCTGTGCTCCCCTATTTATTCGTTTCATTCAGTTGCAGATAATACGATCCGAAGCACAAATAAGGGTTTTGCTTCTTTATTTTATAATCCCGTTTGTGGGTTTACGTGATCCTAAAACCTTGTGATAGACGATTGGATATAGTGTTTGAAGGATTCGCTGCAAGAAAATCAACGCGTTTAAATGCACAAAAATAAAAAGGAAAAAAGCAAAGAAAACCAAATCATTTGATCAAAATGAAATGAAAATTTGATGAAAGCATGTCAATCGCTTCTCTCTGACTGCGGGGAGCTACATTCCTGATATGTAAATTTCTAAGCCGTGAGTGGTCCAGCCCACAACACACCACTGTTTTTGCTCCAATCAGAGGCTGCCGTTAAAAGCAGCCGGCTGTCTTCATGACTTTTGAGAGCGAAGGCGAATCACTCAAAGGTTACTGGAGTTCAAGCACAATAACGTCGATCGATCGGTACGTCGTTCCTCCACAGATAGGTTCCTTAAAGAAAAAAAAAATACTTAAATTAATTATCGTTTAAAAAATGTACCGATTAAAAAGCAGCCTACCTGCTGTGATGGGAGTTAAGAAAAAAATGAGAACAGATTACACATCTGGTGGTCTGTTTAGTAGATTTCCTGTCATTATCTAACGAAAATTAGTCCTTTGTATCTGTCTATCAATAGATCTAGGAGTAAAGACAGACATCCCTGTGGTTTAACACATTTATTAACTTTTATATCTCAGACTTTTAGTTTGAATCATTTTGCATTTTATAAAGTGTAATGTAACAAGAGAGTGACAAGTTAATTTTGCATTTACGTTTAAGGGGTTTATCTCTTTCATACAAAATAATTTGACGATATGCTGACACAAACACTTGGACAATATGTTAACCGTGACATTTTTTTTTCACACAAATTGAGGTCATACGAGACCTTAAAAAATGCAGCTGGAGAAATTGTAACCAACAAAATAAAACGTATCTGGGTAAAATGAAATGCTTTTTAATAAAAAGTGTTCCCAAACTAAACTACTCCAAGGCATTTGAACTTTTTCTCCAGGATGTTGATTAAGTAAATATAACTATACACCTTTGTTAGCCTGATACATTCCACTGATTAGCTTCCTTAATTACAAGTAGTCCAACCAACATTATACAGCTTGCTATTGCTTCAGCTGATTGCAAACAAACCTGTAATGTTGTAATGCTTTTAAACAAAATTTGCTTTCACATGAAATAATCAAAATTTGACTAATGTTCCTGTTTTCCAATGGCCGTGTTTGTTAACCAACAATTCAATATCAAAAGACAATATCTGTCACTTGCTGTTGTGAATTATTTTCAATGGCTTGATATAAAACTTGAGTATAAAATTAGGCTGGTTTAACCTGTGCATCGAGTTGTTTCAGTCATTTGTTTTCCCTGTGAATAACTGATTACATTAAAATCTTAATACACAGGAAGTACACCCTTCCTTCTCTCTAATATGATCACTGTGTTCCTTTAAGTGACGCTCACTGGCATCGGAAATATACAGGACTGACAAGTTCAGGATATGACGAAATATGTTTCACTGACAGACAGTCTGTATTGTTTAACGTTTGTGCAGGATGTCTAAATTATTTTCTGGACATAGCATTCCATTCTGATGAGTGTTCTGTGTTATGGTGGGCGTGCAGTGTTGGAAAATGTCCAAAACTTTGCTTTCAAATGTGACTTTGGAGACCTCATTCCAAACTCATAGATATCAAGTTCATCCCTCATTTGCTGATATAACAGGCTTTTCTCTTCTGTGAAGGCTTTCCCTCGTATTGGAAGCATGATGTACTATACTTCAGGTTAACTTGGAAAGTATAAATGATAAAGGTTACTGGTGTTAGACAGTGCTTAGACAAATGCATCAAGTTTAAATTTGTAAAGGGTGAAATGTTCCTTTGGGTTTTGTTGCAGCTCAAATTTGTCAATCAGTTTGAAACGCAATTCACCATGGTCATAAGTGTTGTAACTGTGGGTACTCATGCTAGACACTCGTGGTTGTTTGTTTTGCAATAACACTTCCAGTTAACCAAGCTGGCTCCAGCAAGTCATAAGTTCGATTGACTTGCTAGAATATTAGTTTGTTTATGGAGATTACATGGCAGTAAGCTTGATTAAAAAAAAATAATAAAAAATTATTCCCCTATGTGCAGTGAATTTGGCAGAAACTATACAATTCAGTTGTCAGTTCCCATACACACTCTCAGCAAAAATGAAGCTATTGGACTTGAGATGAAATGATTGATCCAAAAGCCATCAAGAATTAAACATGGATGCAATAAGAGAGTATGGGATAGCCTTTCCATTTGATTCTTGTAGGTAAGCTTGCATGCACATGAACAACCTTGTGTTAAGGTTGTTCCGGTCAATGGTAATGGTTTTAGAAACTTCCATCCATCCATTATCTTCTGCTTTATTCACATGGGGTTGCGGCACAGCCAGTGCCCACCTGGCATCTGGGCGCAAGGGCGGAAACAACCCTAAACGGGGTGCCAATTCATCGTAGGCAATGCAGACTCCACACAGAAAGGACCCAAGCCTTTCCAACCTGAAATTGAACCCAGGACAGTTGAGCTGTGAGGCAGCGGTGCGATTAAAATTTGATTCATCAATTCACACAATCTCTCTTGAGTCAAACTTTCTGTGTTGTGCCAAAATCTTTATTCTGTCCTTGCTGTTTTTGTTAGATAGCAGTGGTTTTTTGAAGGATCTTCACAATGCAAAATCTGAATTAGGCAAACTTCTGGTTATTGCTCTTCTTAAAGGAACTGCTATGCTGACAGATTTGAATGCTTTTTCCTGTTAAAATGTACATTTCAGCAGGTGACCATATCTGCTTGAAGAGGATTTGGATCTGCCAGATCCTTTCTTTTTGGCAACGTCACCTGTTGTTTCAAAGTGTTGACATATTCTCTAAATAGCTGATTTGCTGTACCTTTAGGGTCTTGTACATTTTTAGAATAGCTGCATTTGGCTTGATTGCTTTTCAGAATATTTGATCACTTGTTTAATAAAAAAGAAACATGACAGAAGACTTTTTATATCAAATATTAAAATCTTTAGATTATTTTATTTTTGTGTACAAGAAAATCTTCCTGTTTTTTCTACAGTGTAGCTACTGAGCGCTACTGTTTGCTGAACATAAATGGTGGCAGTAAAATAGCTAGGTCAATAATGCCACGTCACTTCCAACACATATGTCTATAAAGTCCTAAAATGTTTGGACAGAGCTAAATTTGCATCAGACATGAATAATTCTATCTGGATTACAGTGTCTAATAGCAGACTTTTTATAATTCTTATTTTTATTTCTTCACAGGATTGTTTTGTCAACTCCTTTTGCTGTTGTGTCCTACTTTCTCATCTGGTATGTGCCTGCAGTTGAACAGGGCAAAGTCATCTGGTACCTCATATTCTACTGTGTCTTTCAGACTATGCAGACAGTGAGTATTACCCAGATCTGCTGTTTGTCATCAGTCGAATGTTATCTGCTTGCAGGTAGTTAGTTTTAATCATTTCGTTTCTTGTTTTTGTGTTGCAGTGCTTCCATGTGCCATACTCTGCCCTTACCATGTTTATTAGTACAGAACAGAAGGAAAGGGATTCAGCCACTGCCTACCGTAAGTAGTACCGTATGTACCTGTTGTAGTGCTGCCAAAAAGTTTTTAAATAAATCCATAAGTTTTTTAATAAATCCATAATGTCATCCCATATATTGTTGATTCAACTGTTAAGGAAACTGTGGCATAACTAATTAACCATACTGTATATACAGTACATTTCTTCTCAAATAACTGAATAGAATAAATAGTACTGGGCAAAAATCTCGAGCCACCATTAGATTAGATATACCATAGTATCCTTATTAGAGTACAACCAGAAAATTAAAGACTTTAGTATGCAATATTTAAAAAATTTAAAGAAAAAAGTGGTAAGCATTTAGTGGCCTAGTAACCTACTCATACACTTGAGCAGTAGCAGCATCTGTGAGCTTTATCTAGATGCCAAATTGACCCAAGCTGAATGATCTTTTTGGAAGGGCAGCAGCCAAGAAATGCTGATAGCAACATGAAATAAACCAAATAAACATCAAGAAAAGGAGTATTGTGGATCCAAGTTTTTGGGTCTAATATTCACCAATATGTTTTGTAAGGCCATTATACAATTGATAAAGCTACAAATCCAATAGTGGCCTTAGATGTTTGCACAGTACTGTACACTAAAGTGTATATAGTGTTTATTGTGGTTCATAGTTATTCTTATCACTTCTTTATTAATCTTTCCCAAATTAGGAATGACCGTGGAAGTTTTGGGCACGGTCATCGGCACTGGCATCCAAGGCCAGATTGTGGGCATGGCAAATGCACCCTGTGTACCAGTTTGAAATCCTAACTCCACTACCCAGCAATTTGGATCTAAGGTCAACATTAGTCAACCACACATTTCCCTGGACAATACAGTAAGTCCTGCATAGAGCTGTAATGAATTTTATGTAAACTGCTCACAAAACTTGGGGGATATTTAATCATTGGATATTTCACTTAGAATTATGCCCTAATTTTTGTGAGCAATATGTTACTCTGCTCCAGAGATCCGAGGTCCCATCTTAGTCTCGGACTCTGCCAGTGTGGAGTTTGCATTTCTTTCCTATGATGGGTATGCTGTTACTGTGGTCTTCCCACATTCCATATACATGCATTAGGTTAACTGGTCACTCTAAATTGCCACAGTGCGATTGTGTATGACAGGCATTGTTATAACCTAGCTGTTGTCACAACTTAAAATTGATGCTGATGTGATGTTTAATAAAACATAACAAAACCAGCAAGCAAACAAACCCAGATATTGAACTGTGCACCATTTATCTTGTCTTCCGTCAGAGACAGGCGTACATGATTGCATCGGGGATTATCTGTGGCATCTACGTTCTCTGTGCCATCATGCTCTTCTTCGGTGTGAAGGAATGCAAAGGTGAGCCAACGCCTTGACTATGAGTCCACCACCGTACCCACTAACACCCAGATTTACTTCTTTAGAACTGTGGATTACATTGGGAGTGGGAAAAGATCTGTGTCTGCAGATTATATAAAGTAGGATTTGGTTCAGATTTGATTTGCCCATCCTCCTTTGAGAACTTTTCCACAGTTCTCATATTACAGAGTTGGCATGTTGCAGTGTGTGAGTTCTGAGCGTTAGGTGATCACATGGAAACTGAGACGACTTATTTCACCCCAGTGGCAGAGATGCAACTAAAACGGTGGATAGGGCTTTAGTTTCCTGGTTTCTCTTAGCATGCAAAGCTACACAAGCCAGTCTTTATAGAGCAGGATCAGCCCGTGGGAGAGGAAACCCGAACACCATGTGCACGTGTACTGCAGAACAGTCTGCTCGTTGTTGGGTTTTACGAAAGCATGGAGTCATAGCATTTATACTGACACAGTTTGGTCAGAAGTAACAGCTTTATGACATGTGTTTGCAATTGCCTTCTAACAGCATTAAACTGCAGTGACCATACTTGCTCTGCATGTCACAAGCGTCCTAAAATGTCATGCGTCATAGTGTATATGTATAGCTATCTACTGACGTGTTCAAAAATCTAAAGGTTTGTAAGATACAAATATGAAGCAACTAAATAA
This sequence comes from Parotocinclus cesarpintoi, assembly GCA_034780495.1. Classification (NCBI taxonomy): domain Eukaryota; kingdom Metazoa; phylum Chordata; class Actinopteri; order Siluriformes; family Loricariidae; genus Parotocinclus; species Parotocinclus cesarpintoi. The sequence continues at coordinate 11,260 of JAUZSV010296000.1, forward strand.
AACCAAGAAATGCTGCCTCTAAAACTAAGTGAAGAAACAAAACAAGAAGAAATGTTTTTCTACTGACAGCATGTGGTAGAACCAGAACATGTGGGGAGTGTTTTGAATTAATTTTGTTACACAATGCATGCCTTGCAGAAGATAACATGGAAACCCGATACAGTATTTGCCTGATAGACCTAACTGAGTTGATATACTCGCTGCTATAGTCATACTATACAGAAACAGGTATGCCACATTTAGTAACCAACGTCCCTTCACTATAATGACCATGGTCTTTAACAATTATGATAAATTATAACAGGAAATAAAAACCTGTCTTTTAACTCTGTACATCCCAGCCATACGCTGCACTTTTTGTTATCCCACAATCTGTATATTCTTTCTAACATATAAATATGGGAATTAACCGTACAGTCGCAGCCGGCTCTCGGTCACTTGATGGATCATCGATCTCCACACATTTCTGTCCTTTATCGATGTGATCCATAAAGTATTACGGCAGGATAGTGGAGTAGTTTGCCATTGCTTTCCCCACCCCTCCCCATTTATCCGGGCTTGGGACCAGCGTGCAGATGTTTCCAGTTACACGGCTGGGGTGTTTTGCATACGCAAGTCAATGGCAATTT
>JAUZSV010296107.1:0-11887 GCA_034780495.1 Parotocinclus cesarpintoi
AGTAGGGCATTAGTGCAATTGAAAAGTAGCACCACCTGAAGACTCTAAAACATTTTTCCTCTGGCATACATTTAAAGTGTTCTTCACCTTGTTTTAATTTCAGAAATATCAATATCGCACAAGTCTATTCTGTATCTAGTGTGTGTGTGTCTGTGTGTCTGCAGTCTAAACCAGCCATGCCTTTTGGATGTCTATCGTAGCACACTATCAGTTTGCAGTTTGGTGTGGCAATATGTATCTGGCACTGACTGAGCCTCCCCTCATCGTGAGGATGCTTGCCCCACTGCTCACATCCCTTAATATGCTCCACTGTGCAAGAACTTACTTACTTACTTACATTTGTTCTAATGTGGATTTTTAAAAATTGTTTATAGACTGTGCCTGGGAGCAGTGGAGCTGGCAAGCACTGGCTATCTCCACTCATACTGCTCGATGCTTAACAGAAATGTCTGTCATCTAAATCCACTTACAGTTTTGCTCTTTGTCTTTCTTTCTCCTCGTTTTTGAAACAGCTCGGGGCCGTACCAACCTGGAGCTGCGGGAAAAGTTCATTCTTCCAGAAGGAGCCTCGCAGGGGTTGGCTGCCTTCCGGTCCCGTGGCCGACGCTCCAAGCCTTCGTCACGCACTGCCTCGCCGACCCGTTCCTCATCGTCGGCCTCGCAGAGCGCCCAGAGCTGCGCCTCAGTGCCCTCAGCCCCTGCTACCCCGACTGCCTCCTCCTCCAGGGTAAGTGTGTCACAACCACACACAAATCAACAAAACCAAACCCCCTGTTTCCTATTTTAGATCACTTTGTTAGGTTGGTTGTTCGATTTCTCTGACTGTCATTCATCCTTAACTCGTACTCAGTAGTTTTTAGACGTTTCTGTGTGTTTGTCTTTGTTGTTACTGCTGATCAGAATTATGACCAAAACGATATCTAAAAATAAGTTGTATAAAAATTATTTAAGGTAATTTTTTCATCACAGTTGTTTGTCTTTTCTGTCCTGCGGTGTTGGTGTTACTTTTTTTTTTTAATACCGTTTTGTCTGGTTCACTGATTGGGTCATTGTGTTTATTGTTGTTTCTGCATGTCATAATCACTTTTTCATCCCTGGTGTTTTTATTTGTCTGTTTTGTCTTTTTATCATTTTACCCTCTCCTGCTTTGAATATATTCCTTTCCCACTGTTTTACCCTATTTGTTATATATTACCACCTGCACAATGTGCCACATTACCTCCCCAATCCCTCCACTCCCCCATCTCCTCCTTTACTCCCTCCTCTCTGGGTGCTTCCTCCTTTTTCTCCTCCTCGTCCTCACTGCTCATTTCCCAGTCTCCCCAATATCATTCACGCGGCTATGCCAAACCCTGGCTGGCACACAGTAAAACTCCAACTCCAACCAAGTGCCAGTCCTGCCCAGAGCACAGCCACACCCCTGGGCATGAGGTAATAAACAATGTTCCCTCCCCTAAAATCCTTAATATACAACCCCAAATAAGAAAAAAGTTGAGACAGTATAGAAAATGCAAATAAAATATAAACACATTTGTTTCTTACATTTACTTGTATCTTTTATTTGCTAGCAGACAAACTGAATCTAAGAGATTCCATATTTAGTCTAGTCAACACAAATTAATTTGTTAATATACATTAATCCCTGTATTTCAGGTTGTTGTGCAACAATATGCGGTTGTTGTTGTCGTCACATTTTTTGGTTTAAAAGTCTCCACACATTCTCATTTTTGGGGACAGATCAGGACTGATGGCAGGCCAGTGCAGTTCCCATACCCCTTTTTTTTTTTTTTTTTTTTTTTTTTTTTTTTTGCAGCCATGCCTTTGTAATGTGTGCAGCATGTGGTTTTGTATTGTCATGCTGAAAAATGTTTAGACATCCCTGGCAAAGATGATGTCTTATCTCAGTATACTTTGCTTTAACACTTCCATCACAGAAATGCAAATTTCTGGGGCACCGACACAGGTCTGGAAAAAGATCTGCAATACGTATTCATCTGAGCAAAGTACACATTTCTACTCTATTTTGGAGATCATGGGTCTTCAGTTTAGGCTTCTCCCCTTGCCCATTATGGATGGAATTATCTGGAATTCCTTTGTTAAAAAGTTAATGATAGTATGCTGTAGGGGGAGAACTATGTAAATAAATTTAATGTTTCTTTGAGGAACATTGTTTAAAAACAATTCAAACATTTTCTCATGCAGTTTTTGACAAACTGGAGAACTTCTGGGCATCTTTGCTTATCAGAGACCTGCTTTCTCCGTTCCTGCTTTTTTTTTTGGAACGCGTTGCAGGTCTGAAATGCAGGAATGGATTTATATTAACAAATGAAATGAAGTTAACTAGACAAAACATGAAATATCTCAATTTCATACTGTCTGCAATTAAATACAAGACAAAATAAATGTAAGACTCATTGTGGTTTCTTTCTTTTTTTATTTGCATTTTTTTATTTGGGCTTGTTCTAACAACAATTAGATTCACATGGAAAGTCCATGCCAACTACCAACAGCAAGTTGTTTGAAATTCTTAGTAAACCAAGTACATTTTCTATAAGTCAACAATTGTTTTTATTAAACCAGTAGATTGTTGGTGTTACCTGTACATAATTGGATCACAATGATTATCACAAGGTATTACACTGTGTGTAGTCTGCATTACATCATTTAACATTCTGGAATTTTATTAATGCAGGGAGGCTCCACGGCTAAGCTCAAAAGACCACCATTCCACTCCAGCCGTGGCTCTCTAACAGGGGAGAATGGTGGCACTACACCTGCTACTAAACCTTCACACTCCGGTAAGGAATCACTCTCTCCTTCATTAAATAAATTTTATGCCATAAATAAAATGTAATGGTGTATTGTATTTACTTTAAAATGTATTTCTAACTGAGTCAACTTGACAAAATATTCCAGCCCTTTTTATTTGCAGATGTACTGTCTAGGCAAAAACCACAAATTAGCCTAGGGACTCACAACACATTTGAACAAACGTGTTTCACATGAACATGTATTGACTGTGGGGGTAGCACAGTGGATTGATGAGCAGCACATTTGAGCACAGCAAGAAGGGCTTCAATTACCGGGTGGAGTGGTCTTGGTCCTTTATGTGTGTAGTCTGCGTGTCATTTATCTGCGTACTCCGGTTAGGTTAATTAGTGTCTCTAAAGTACTAGCCTAGGGTGACAGTGGCGTGGAAAAACTCCCTAGATGTTGTAAGGAAGAAACCTTGATAGGACCGAAACTCAATAATTAACCCATCCTTATTAGGTGGCTTAGATGTTAATTGTAAGAATTACAGAAAAAAGGTTTGTGCATAGTTAGACGGATCAGGAAATGACTGGAGCATACCTTTAATCCTTTATTTATTGTCTCATCTGTTTGTTTTCTTCCTTCTCAGAAAACAAGCGCACTCCATCCACGGCAAGCAGGCCTGCAAGTCGCGCGGGCAGTCATGCTGGGAGCAGAGGGAGCAGCCGCAGGGGCAGCGATGCTTCAGACGCTTCTGAGCTAATGGAGACGCGGTCTGCTTGCTCTGATACCTCGGACACGCCACGTCGCCCGGGTGCAAAACCCTCCAAAATCCCCACCATCTCAAAGAAGTCTCCCAGTGCCAAGACGGCCACAGCTAAGAAGTAGTGTTTTCACTATGAGGTGTTGGAGACGGACAGGGGCCCTGTGTAATGGTGCTGCACCACATCTTTTGTCATTCAAGCATGCTACAACTGCATGCTTACGAGCCTTTGTAAACTCGACCAGCACCTCTATTGACCAGACTAGAGAACTGGGGGTACTACGTTTCTGGATATTGCTAAGCCCAAACCAGTCTCCTGCACCTCCTAATTAACATAAGCGCTGCCTTATTTGTTACATTTCAGCCCTGCGTTTACTGTCTTAGATTTCTTGAACAAGTGACTGAGCTGCACAGCACCTACCCAACATACGCACAGGTTGGAAGTGCCCTCTATGATACGGGCAGTGACATCACTACTGGAACTAGGATTTCTCCTGAGCACTAACAACAATATGCAATGAATACCCACTCATCAGCACTGAGGCTGGAGTTGGTAGAACCCGGATTCCAATACAGACTCTTATGGGCAGGTATCCAACTGAAAATCTATCAACGTTTTCTACATAGACCACGTAGGAATCCTTTGTGTGTGCCCATGTGTGGTTCCTACCAGTCCATTTCATACTAGGCTAACTGAATAGCAAGTCGAAGAATTGAACAGATCATCACCACATCCTTGCAGATGAGTCAGAAGCTTGGCCATGTGACCACACTGTCCTGCTAGGCCACAGCTACTCTGTCGTCTCAACAGGCGTCCTTCCAGACTCTCACTGACGCTGTTTGAAGTCCATCCCTATCTTTCCTCAGTCATTCACTAGATGTGGAACAACCTGAAGTGTGAAGACTCGAGTGATTTGTCCTTCATATTTGAATTTCAAAAATGTGCACTGACCTTCAGTTTGGATGTAGTTCCACCCTTTGTGACACCATTGTAAAATCATCCAAACCCGTCTGTGTGTTTTAACCATGTTCCTTAAGTCACAGATATCATGTTACTGAAGAGGTCTTTGTCGCTTCACAGTGAGCGATGTAATAATTTAACATTTTGCGATTGTGTCATGGTTAATTTATAATCCTTATGTATTTTGTTTGCTTCTTTATTTTCTAGTGTAAAATGTGTATTTATTTGTCATGACAGTATCATATCAGATTCTGGGAAACTTTAGTATTACAATAAGACTGATAACTATTTGCGTTGTGCTTTTTGTGTTCCTTCATCTGCTCTAATGACTGACAAAGATCATTTCTGATTTAACGGACCAGGAAACTGACTGATTTCCAATGGTGGCCTTTAGCCAGAGACTACAGCCCTTAGATCATGTTGAAAATGGCTTCTAACTTTGTGTATCGTTGGAAGCTGAGCTAATTGACACAGCAGGGCGTACGTACATATGCCCTGCTGACATGGCGCTTTGAATAGTCTTGTCTTTGACAAGGTGAAGTATATGATTATCTAATGAAAGTGATTTGGAAGGTAATTTTTTTATTTATTTATTGTGTCTAAATGGGGGGTGGTAAGGGCTATAAAACGGATTCAAATTTTGAGTCTTTGCTACTCACTGAGTATGAAGAAAAGGAAGAAAGAATGGATGCAATTGTGTAATAGTAAAAAGTTAAAATTATGAAACCTTTTGTTCTCTTTTGTATTAAAATAATGCTTGCAATAAGTCTCTTGTTTGCCCCTGTTCATTTTTGTGTGTGGGCTTGTGTGTGTGCGTTTACCGTAAAAGACCTTTACTGATCACAGGAACCTTCGTGGTAAATTATAAGCAGGAAACAATTACCTTTGGAAAGAGATATGGTTGACTAATTAAATCTTCAAAGAGGATGGACTTGCGTGTTTTACAAGCGCTCTTTACTCAACACTGGTATTTTTTCATCAGTTTCTTTGAGGATTTCAAAGGCGTTCTACGCTGCTGAACATAAGGACCTTTGTTTTTGATGTGTGTGTAAGCCCTGGCATGTATGTGTGTGTTTGTATTGGACTGTGTATAGGTTCACTGGTTGGATGGAACGGATGAGGTTTGGGAGGGGTGGGTTTTCATGGTCCACACTGCAGCTGTGTGTCTGGGTTTATGTACAAATATTTGAACCCACTCACATGCTTGGCCCTCTAAATATTCTCTTCAGCACCCGGAGCAGCTTCTGTCAAACATCTCACTAGTACAGTTCAGTTGCATCCTCAGTGCAAACATCCCATTTTCCTTTGGCCGACCGTAACAAAATGTGCTGAACTATACATTATTATTCGGCTGGTTGTGGAAAGTTGGTCCTTTAAGGGATTTTAATATTTTCTAAGGAAAGCAGATATATTTATATATTCTTAGAAGCACCAACACCAACTTTCATGTTTAGTACAATTAGAGTTTACCATGGATATATTTCAAATTCAGGCCGGCTTTTGCAGTTATCCAAACTTGCAATTATAGAGTTCAGAACATTAATTCAGTCACACATAATTGTAGACAAATTTTAGGGTGTGTTGATGAAATGGAGGATGTAAGGAGCATTGTGTGGGGAAGAGCGAAGGGAGGAGGATTTAGCCGTTTGGGACACTCCCTCTCTACATCTTGGAAAGAGAAGGAAGTCTCATGCTCAGATTACAGCGTCCGTGCGATGGACCAGATTATGGTTCTTGCTGCGCTCCTGTTTGCAGAGTCTGCACCTGCAGGTGTTTATTATGGGTGCTTTTGCTGAAAGGGTACTGGTAAGAGAGTAAGACAAGGGCAAGGGTACATTCATTTTCCTCCTTCGGTTTGATCCAGAAGACATTTCAGGAAGGCTGGATCGTTTACGGTCAGGATTAAAACAAACATGAAAAGCCGGTGAGAACTTTTTCATCTATACATAACTTGTCCTCTTGGGCATCTCGTTTTCTGCACTTCACTGGATCAAGGCAGCTGATCTGTTTCATGTGGAGCTGGACTGGTTCACCGTTTGAGCCACTTTATTTATTTACTCTTAGACACAGACCTTCATTTTACATTTTGCCTGTCTTTACTCAGAACATGCTCTTTACTTAGCTTCATCCTCGCTCTTCCAAGCGCAATCTTCAAAGACGTGGAAAGCCATAAGAAGCTATTTAATTTCCATTTTTTTCCTGACTTTATTTAGCCTCTGTATATGCGTGTGTGTGTGTAAGTAAACAGAAATCCGAGTGGAGCAAGAGTTTATGCTTTAGATAACAGTCAAAGAGAAGGGCGATACAGAAGGAGAATCTGAAGGGTGTGAAGGATTCACTTGAATCATTCTTGAAGAACTGGCAGGGCAGGCTTTATTCGGGAACGTAAGTGAAGAGAGCATCTCGCGCTGCCGAGTTATGTTGTGTTTCTCATAAAATTGTGTTTAAAGTACAGTGGGCTGAGGTTACCTAAAGGGACCGAAGACGGAAATGTCACCATTGGATGTCAGTCCTTCCAGCCAGGACAGTGTAGTTCCAGGTAGACAGAAAGTCCTGGTCCACCATGTATCTAAGCATTACAGCAGAAGGACCAAGGCCAGCTCAGCTACCAGCAGCAGATTCCCAGGAGGACTGTGGTTTTCTGCAATGTTCCTCATCCTTCCTCTGTGCTTGTTTATGTTTGTGAGTGGGCAAATGGAGGGGACAATGCACTCTAGTTTCCGCAAGCTAAGTGGCCGTGAGAAGAAGGAGATGCAGAAGGAGATTTTGTCCATCTTGGGACTCCCAGGACGGCCCCGTCCTCATCCGCCCCTGAGGCCCCCGTCCTCTGCACCATTGTTTATGCTGGACCTGTACCACGCCGTGTCTGCTGAAGAAGATGAGGGTCAAGCTGTGGGATTCAACCCTGAAGTGGTCAGTTTTTCTGCACTTCCCACCCTCAGCACACACACACCTCCACTTGGCACAGTGGTCAGTGAGGCAGACACAGTCATGAGCTTCGTCAACTTGGGTGAGTGGCAGCAGAACCACAGACATGTTGCAACAATACAAAAAATGTTTAGATAATACAAATTTCTCCTAAATAAAATCATAGTATTTTAAGTACTGTAAGTATATTAACTATAAGTGCTTAAATAAATAAGAAGTGTCCATTTGCATGTGTTCTGGTGGATGATAGACGAAGCTAGCTGTCCTTCATAAAACACTAATTATGCACAAAGTCCTTGTGCAATCAGTTGTGCAATCAATCAGTTATACAGCTACTTTGTTTTTCTACAGTACTATGTTGGCACACGCTTGTCTGTTTGCCTGGTCCAAGCAGGTGCCACAAACTTTACGTGCTTTCAATTATCCAACCTCCTACCAAGCACAAAAAATTATAACTTGTACTGGAAAATGTCAGTCACATAAAGCCATGGACTTACATACATACCAATTTACATACCCATATATAATAATCAAAGATTTTGATAAATGCAAGATAAAAAGCAGTCTGTCAGCACAATGATACTTCTCTAGTTCCTCCCTGACTAGTCCAATGTTCATGCACAGTTTATAAACGTGAGGTGTCTCTGATAAGAATTCCTTAGCAAATAATTTCTCTCTGTAGGACAGCTTCAGTGCATAGACACGGTGTCGTCACATTATTCTGTCCTATTTGAGATTTTAAGAATACACAGCACAATTTCAAATATTTTACAGGCTAGCATGTACACTGCATGTAATAGAGTAATGTGCTTAACCAAAAAGATTTGTAAGAACTGGTGATAAAGGACAAGTCATATACATAAAAATAGCTGAATAGAATGACTAATAACAGACAGAAAGCTGACAGAAAACAGGATGAATAGAATTATAATTAACATACAAGTTCAGTGGAATAGTAATGGAAAATGTATATTTTTAATCCAATTAAAAAAGACTGTAATAAATAACTTTCTAAGTCAAGTTTGAAATATTTTTTGAATCTTAAAAATGCCTTTTAAAAACCTCAGATATTGTGTCCATCCCAACCTTTCTCTGCTACTTAGAATGATTAATACCCTAATCAGTGCAGTATCTGACACTTTCTAGTAACTCTATAAGGATTTTAGTCATGTAAACATGTGACTAACTCTTCTTATCATTGATTGTAATATATCTGATTGCAATGCTAATTCATTATTGTCTAATGTCATTATCTATTTTGTGTGTCAAGCACAGAGATATTAATACAATTTGTTGAAGTACAACCTCAAATCATAAAACGACATGGTTAATTCAAATAAAATAAAATAAAATAACATTGTTTCTTACATTTACTTTGATTTTTATCTAATTGCAGACAATATGACCCCAATATATTTCATGTTTTGTTTCATCAAATACATTTTTAACATACAAAATATAATTTCCTAACATGCATTTCAGAACTGCAGCATGTTCCTAATAAAGTTGGTAGAGTAAAGCATTTTCCACTCTGTAATGTTGCCATTCTTTCGCACAACAACTGAAAGACATCTTGCAACAGTGGATACCAAGTGATTGAAGTGTTTTGGGTGTTATTTTGCCCAATTCTTCCTTTGAAAATTGCTCTGGAAAAAATGTCTTTAAGGCAGCATATGTTGCTCTAAGATTTCATTGTGCTTTTAAGATCTTAATATGTAAAATGAGGTCTGCCGAGGGTACTGTCACAACCCTTTACCATGAGAGGTCCTGGGTTTTGGACTTGTTGCTTGTGACAGACTGGGTGGTCCTGTTTGTCTTTGATCCAGACCCTATAAAAGGCATTTCTTCCGAAAAAGATCTGGAATACTGATTCATCTGAATGCAATACACATTTCCACTGTGTGATGGTTCATCCCAGATCCCTCAGAGCCCTGATAAGTTGATGCTGTTTCTGGACGTGATTAAGCTATGTTTTTTTTATACACAGTAAGGTGGTATTTGTGAATTAAAATCTATATTGTAGTGCTTGACAAGGGTTCTCGAAACGGTTTATGATATAATGGATTGTTAAGGGAGAAATATCCAAATTCCTTCCAAAATGTATTTGAGGAACTTTGTATTTAAACAGTTGAACAATTTTCTCGCATGTTTGTTGACAAATAGCAGATCCTCTGCCCACCTTTGCTTCTTAAAGAATCAGCCTTTTTTAGAGGATGCTACTTTTGTACCAAATGATGATTGTAATCGCCTGTTGATGTCACCTGTTTTAAATAACATTGTCATTACTATGTTGTCATTACTAGACCTAGATTTCCCCTGACCCAACATTTTTTAATGTGTTGCAAGCCTGAAATGCAGGACTGGGTGTTTATTACCAGATGAAATGAAGTTGACCAGACACAACATTAAATTTACATTTACATTATTTAACAGATGCCCTTATCCAGAGCGACTTTCAATTAATACAGTCTTACAATCCAAGCAATTGTGGGTTGAGGGCCTTGCTCAGAGACCCAACTGTGGCAGAGGTGGGATTTGAACCCTGGACCCTCTGGTCCATAAAAATAAATATCTTGGGTTCATACTGTCTGCGATGAAATGCAAGTCAAATTAAATATAAGGCATGCAGGGTTTTTGCTTGCTTGTATAATTTTTTCTTGTTTATTATTGACATGCTGTATACTTTTAGAGGTGCTGTTGAGAGAAGTTAGATTCATGGTGTACTGAGAGAATCATGCTATCATTTTAACATCTCTTCCTGTCTCGGCCCTGAGACGATGCTTATCCTTTGCAAATTGTAATTAGCCATTCCATTCTCAGGATCCTCCCTTTATCTGTCTTCAGTGTCATCTTCATCTGTCTTCTTGTATTCTAAACATTGCTGCCGGTGATTTTCAGATTTTTCCATACTAAAGAAGCAAAACACGAATGAAAGTCATTCATATTTTTTACTTTTTGTATAACACAACAATTGTGAGTAAAATATCTTGTCATGTAGCATTTTTATGTTAAACATTGCATTGGAAGATGAATAAGAGTAAAGCACATTTTGTACAAAAGCATTCTTTACAAATGATGCTTTAAAGAAAAAAGGCAGAGACACAGTTTTGAACACTGGTAAGCTTTCTAAGCAACACCATGTGAGTTCATATGCTAAACTTTCAACAGACTAGCAGCAAAAGCATGACCCAGCTTTAAATATGGAACGTGCAGTAGAACTCGTATGGTCCTGCTAATTGACCAGTGTCTACAACACATCATATGCTGTTTACAGTTTAGGAGTGGCATTTAACATTCATTACAAATGTGTCATTTTTCTTAGAACTATTGCCTGTATCTGAATGCTGCTGCCACTGTGCATCTAAAATATCTTCAGCTTATAAGTTACAGCTAACTAGCTTATTATTGTGCTGTCTCTTTTTTTAGATTGTAGCAATATTACTCTTCCATTTTTAGGTAAAATAAAAAAATGAAAGCTTGTGGCCTATGAATGTAGGCAGAAGCCACTGAGCTTTTGAAATCTGTCATTAGGCTTCATCAGGACCACTGAGTTTGGCTTTGAGCATGCCTTTTGTAAGTTTGTAATTCCCTGCATAAAGCTGCACTGTGAAAGTGACAAAAGCGAGTGTTAATACCTAATGCAGAAATGGCGACTGGGCTCATGTAAGCACACTGCGTGAAGACCAGGAGGCATGATGATGCTGAGCACACACAGCTGTGCAGAATTACAGGGTCCATTGCTAGACTGCAAGCTGGGGGGAGGGAGAGGGAAAATGAAAATAAAGTCAGGCACTCCACTAAAAATATGCTGCAGGGTTGTAATTAGTGGTTGCGTGTTGAGTAGCAGTCGGCCCCACAGAGTCTCTAATTAACTCTATAGCGCTGCGCTGGCTATGGGTGTTACTCTGATCCACACGCCTCAACGAGGGCAACTTGTTCTTCTTTTTCTCTCTCTTTCTGGGTATTTATTATCTGACCCATGCCTTGTTACAGTTACTTAAATTCTGCCGACATCAATATAGTTACTATAACATTTACTACATACAAAATATTTCATCATGAACTACAAGTTTTTTTTTAACAAACTGTTGTTCTAGGGCTTAACAATGACAGAAGGTTGGGTGTGTTCTTCCACTGCAACAGTGACCCCTACTGGCACAAGTAGTGGCTTTTTGTAGAAAAAAGCAGTCAAGTCAGATTTATTTTTATAGCGCTTCTTGTAATGGGTCATTGTCTATTAGATTATCTTCTAAGGCAAATTCAGCAAACCTAGGGCAACAGGGGCAAGGAATAACATCCTAAACATTGTGAGGAGGAAACCTTAGTAGGACCAAGACATCGAAAGGGGGCCCATCCTCCTTAGGTGGCTTAGATGTTAAATGTGTGTCTAGTCAAATATGTTTGTAGCAGTGGCGATTGCTCTAAGACTGCAAGGGAAGCTCAGCTTCTCCCAAAATGTCAAAAAATAAGTGATCAAATATATA
>JAUZSV010296210.1:0-11882 GCA_034780495.1 Parotocinclus cesarpintoi
AGAGGACACTAGTCAAGTCCCTGGAAAAAACGCCTTGTTGGTACGACAGGGTCACAGATCATTTTCTTGAAAAGGAATGGAGGGTAGAATTTACTTATAAATAAACATATTTTATGATGTAGGCCGAAATTGAGCTTCCCCTCCTTGAAAGACCAGCGTCCGCCACTGTCTGGTTTCCTCCCACCATCCAAAGACATGCAACTTAGGTTAAATAGTAGCTCGAAGAATTGGCCAACGGGCCTGCGACCCCGAGTGGAAAGATAATGGATGGATGGATGGATGAATGGATGAATGGATGGATACCCATCCTGTTAACAGGCCATCTAGGTCACTGGTTATGGGTGTCACGTCATACAAATTGTAATATTTGAAATAATTTACTAACCAATTAATGAGTATGTTTAGCAACTTCACTTTGTCATTCGTTTAATAGTAGACAACCATGTCTAGTTAATCTCCAGCTCAGTATTTAACAGGCAGGCTAATTATTTGCCAATAAATGTCCAAGATGTTTCTTCTGAACCTTCAACCTTCAAATGATCAGCATTTGTTGTGTTTCAGATACTGTATGCTGGTATGTGGGACTATGAAAGATATGATGTTTAATTCCTCTGCAGGTTGTCTGATAAGTCCAGAATCTTAGTAAGTTACTATTTTTGCCGTGCTTACTCTGGTCATGGCCATGGAGGGTCAAGAGCCTATCTTACTTTAGGGGAGCAATGAACTTTGGCAGGGTCTCGTAACCACCTGGTCCAGGGTTCAAACTCATGTCCTCAGGAAATGCTGTTTTCAGCAGCTGAGCCATAGGACCTGTCAGCATCGTTTTGATAATGTACAATGTTATCAAATAATTTAAATATTTAATTCCATTAATTGCACAATTCTGAAAGCACTACATAGCTGTATGAGTAAACAATATAAGCTTCAACAGAGTGAATCTATTAGTTATTAAAAATTCAATAAATACCAAAATGCAACAGTGATTGCTAGAACAATACATTTTTAATGCAAAATGTTCATTTCATTAGGTAATCTTTGAAACAGCAGGCGTAAACTGTTATGTCATGTCCTGGCCATGTTCAATATGTTCATTTTGATAGCTCTAATTATTTTATTCGGTTACAACCTGTGATGTATCTGAGCAAGAATGGATTAAAGGAATTTTATTTAGTAATTGCATCCATACCATGAGCAAGCCAGTAACACAGAGCAGTGTTAGCAGATTTTGTAAAGTTTAAGAAACTTATTAAATTGGATAAATGGCTCTATATGCCTATTGAAAACAACTGTAGACATACAAGTTATATAAATAAACTGTATCTCCGTATAACGCCGAATGTATGAGATACCACTGACTGGCAAGGTACACAGTTTACAAAAGGATATAGCATGGCCAGGCTCATTGAAGTTTATTATTACAAAGGCAGATTTTGATGGAAAATCAAAGGTTATTACAGCTATAAATCCAGGCATAACTACATAGAAAGAAAAAAGCTAAACAATGGGGTTTATGTATGTGTCATTCAACTCTAATGAATATAACTGAAATCCTTTCTGTTTCAATGCTAACTGAAGACTGGTGTTACAAAAGTAGCACTTTTATGCAAATAAATTGCATAAATTTTTAGGATGTTGTTTTTGAGCTTTGTCAAACTTCTAGATTAAATTCAAATGCATTTCAAATACAATTTATTGCAGGTCTCATAATCTGAGAATCCTTACCGGTTAATCAGTGTTGCACTAAATACTGGGACTTCCTGCTTTTGTTAAAAGCACATTAGAGTGCCACGGGCTAGAGAGTGTTATTCTTGTATGTATCCACAGACCACCCTTCACTGCCTCCCAGTCAGCCTTTGCTCCATAACAAGCATTATATGGGGAGCACCGTCTAATTTTTTCAAACAATACATTGTATCACCTTTATATAATTCCTCACAGAGACGTTAGACCTGTAAGCTCTTTATACATGTGTAGCTATGTAATCTGGCAAAATTAGCAATACAGATTATTTCTGTTGAACATAAAACACACAAACTAGCCTTGTTCTGCTAATGTAGTGCCAGATATAACATGCATCCTGTGTATCCTGTGTTTATTTGTGTTTATGTCAGTCCCCCACAGTGCTTGTGGTAAGCAAATGAGGAACATTTTATAAACAATGACCCACATGGTGATTCAATAAAGCAAAATATTATTTAAGTAATGAATCAATGATTCATGTTTCTCTGCTGGTGATCTATGTTTCCCAACTGACCTCATGTTGTTTCAGGCACTCGGTGACATCATCTTATAAAAGACACCTGTAGAGACCGGCATGAACAGAGCAGACCAGATAATTTCCTAAATTTCTTGAAAGTCTCGCCATACATGTGCATTATACATGCTTTCTATTAACAACATACGGTATGTGCAAGTCTTATGCATTCTATATTTTCAGTGTATATTCTGCTCATTGTTTACTTAAGTTTATTTAGAGATCACTGCACTTTAAAGTTCTATAATTATAGGCTGTAATGTTTCTATGTTCTTCATTAGTCCTCCCTACTCTCTAATGTTCTCTAATAGTCAGGACACCCCCACCCCCAGAGCAGATACCATTTGGGTGGTGGGTCACTATCAGCACTGTAGTGACACTGGTGTGACGATGGTGTGTTAGTGTGCGTTTTGCTGGTATGGGTGGCTCAAACACAGTGTCACTGCTGGACTGAAAAAGCACCACCAGTCAAAAATGTCCAGCTACCAGCATCCTGTAGGCAGCAACCTGTGAGCACTGCTGAAGGATTAGAGGGTAGAGGGCAACACAAAATGTGCAACAATAGACAACCTGCTTTCTCTGACTTTACATGTACAAGGTGGAGCTATGACATGAGTGTCTCTAATAAAGTGGACACTGAGTGAACTGTGTATTAAAACTCCAGCAGCACTGTTGTGTCTGATCCAATCATAGCAGCTCACACCAACATACCACCACATCAATGTTAATGCAGTGCTGATAGCAATCGACAACCCAAACAGTACATGATTTTTGGGGGTCCTGGTCATGAGAGAAAATAGTCACGGAAAGGGTACTATCAAAGTATGCAGAGAAACAGATGAAGTACAGTCTGAAAAATAAGGAAAATCAGAAGGACAACTTTTATTCAGGGTACACTACAAATGCAAAACATGTTGCAGTTGCCATGTGCAAAAAGAAGACCAAAGTCATAACATTTATTCAATATGTAGTACATGTACAATAAGAAGGTCGTTGTGGTGGACCAGTGATCACCTCACAGCTCAGAGATCCCTGGTTTAATCCTGATCCAGACTCCTTCTGTGTGGTGTTTGCATGTCCTCCCCGTATCCATATGGGTTTACTCTGGGTGCTCTGGTTTCCTCCCACAGATCAAAGATGTGTGCTAGGTTGATTGTGTATGTATACGTTTTTGACTATATGTGATAGCTTGAGCCAGTCCTGTTTGGGGTTGTCCCTACCTTAAGCCCGGGGGATACTGGCTTTCTCATGACCCTTACTGGGACTGAACAGATAAGAAAATAAATGAATGTGCAAAAAGTAGAAAAGGACATTTTTAACTTTTATTTCTAATATTTTTTAGAATTTGTATTTTTTCCATTCACACCCTTTTAATCTCCTTCTGTCTTTTGAGGATCTATCACAAAGCCCTAACATACAGCTAGTCAGAGGCAGTAGTGCTGTGAGGACTGTGGTGGCCTAGCAATTAAGCTACCAGACTATGGACTAGAAGGCCTATGGTTAAAATCCTGTCTCTATCACTGCCACTGCCAATTGCTTGGATTGTAAGATTGCATCAATTGTAATTTGCTCTAGACAATCACGTTTGCTAAATAACCTGCAAAAGCCTCGGTCACACTAAGCTTTTGAAAGCAAAATTGTGTGAACGAAATGACACTCTAATTATAAAATTAGAGCTTGGTTCAACGGCAAATGCATTTTATGTGGAAACTGAGTGAAACTTCAGATTAAGATTAAGTTTGGTGACTTTGACACAAAAATTGTGACCTTTACCAATACTTCTACCACTTTGGCCATGGTAAACTAAAGGAGTGGAGCTTTGTATTACAGTACTGTATGAAGGAAATTATAGGTGTAACCACAGTTAAGCACATTTTCTATAAAACGTTCAGATCCGATAATGCAATTCAAAATTAACACACGACAGCCTGGTAGGCAGTCAGTAGGGAGGTTGGATGTAATGATTGAAGATGATATGAGGTTCCTTTATTGTTTATGGTTGATAAGTTAGCCGATTTGCTGACAACTTGCTGGATTGGCAAGAAATGATAAGTAAATAAATTTGCAATAAACCAAACCTGTATTAGTATTTGTGTATTTTATATACTGTACCTACACTGGTCACAGGGCCATGTGTTCTCCTGGCATATGCACCAGAGCCAGAGTTGGGTAAAACTGGATTAAAACTTAAATCTGTAAAATAAAGTCCAGCCTCTGTTTTGCACTGATTTGACATATTCTTTGGGTTTTTTTAAAGAATTTTAAAGTACATGTTGGTAAAAATATTTTGTATCTGTTTTCGATTTGTTGTTGTTTCATTTCTCTTAAACATGCACAAACATAGTTCATTATAATGTTTTTTAATTATGGCTGCTAAAAAGAAACATGTGAACCAGCTCACATGGGGTGAACAGATTGGCCCTGCATGACTGTGATCTGTGAGTTTCAAATGTGTTTTCCATATATAGTATAGTCACAAGTATTGTAGCAAACACTATTTTAGCAAACACTCTTTATGTAATGTGTATCCATTTAAAATGCAGGATAATGGGTCGTTAAATTAAAAAACTTCACAAGCAAGACACTAAACTGCACAGCTGACTAATTGAACTGCCTTGTTTATAGACTAACACCATGCTTTAAACATTTAAACAAAGGTAGGCAAGAGTACATATTTTGGTTTATGTCTACCTACATGAACACCCACAGCTTATGTCATTTATTTACATTTGGCTTGTATAAGATATGTTCTATCTAACATGTACAGAAGAAGAAAGTTGCTTAATATGGATAGAGATCCGTTTCTAATCCCTGTGCTTGTTATTCTGTTGCACTGCCTTAAATGGGAATAGTGTAGAAACAGATCACATTTTCTGTGTGTTTCTGATTAATTCCAGATTGTGCTGCATTGGCCCTTGCCCAATTCCCATCCAACGATTACTTAATCTTACAATGTTCAGCACACAGAGTATGGTATGACCTATTACCTTATTTTAGACATGTCTCTGTTTCAGAAAGCCCAAATCCATTTTGAATATGTGCCAATTACAGATGCATGCCAAAAGGTTTTAGTAGAATCTGGAACATTTACAGACAAGAAAGCCTTTTTTGATATATCTGGTCTGCATACAGAGCATTTACAAAATGTTTACCATACAATCAATTGATTTCTTTGAAAAAAACTGTTAGCAGACGCAACCATTGTTCAAAAACATGTCTTTTACAGATCTTAATTTAGTTATAGACATTATCTAAGGGCATTAGGAACAAGTGTATGATCACAGATGGATGATGACAGGTTAGGCCTGTTTTATATACATATCAAAGCTGTTAAACTCAGATCTCTACTAATGGTAATTATTTTGGATGGACAGCATGGCATGCAAAGTCCATCTTTAAATGCCGTCAAAGTCGGAAAAAGCTGCTGCAAGAAACAATAAAAGAAGAAATGAAGAAAGGCAATGCAATAGCTTTTTGCTGAGATCAAACTATGGCCATCATCAGACTCTGATAAAGTGGACAGTGAGTGAACCGTGTACTAAAACTCTCTTAGGTCCTCTGAGCTAACTGGGTAGATCATAACTGGGTGGACTCCAGTAGGGGGTCACTTGAAAACCAAGAGATGTGTTGTCTCCCCTAGGCACATGCCTCACAGGAACTTTCAAAAGGACATTGGTTATGACTATATATGTATACAGTCAGACCTACCATGATTATTTAATAGAGGCAGCGAGCTTTTAATGTAAGTGTGAATGCTGATTAGTTAAAGTTTGTTTTCCTAAACAGTGTGTAGAAAAGTATTAATTGTTATCCATAGCAAACACAATCAACAGTTGAATAAACTCAATAGAAATTAGATGTAATTACAGTGCAAAAGAAGGCCTGCTTGGGCAAATGGTAAGTGAACAACTGCTCGTTGACAATAAATCCTGGCACTGTTTTGGTAAAATAACAACACACCAGCATTTGTGTTTAAGTTGTAAATATGGGAATTCATAGAATTGAATACAGAACAAAATTGGTCAATATGAAAACATGGTTATATTACATTAAATAAAGCTTTCACAATAGTTACAATTAACAACTGACCACTGGCCTGGACATTCCTTACTAAAGAATCACCGAAAACACATAATTAATGTCAGAATGACCTGACATTCTCCTTAATAACCTAATACTCCAAAGTCTCCTGGAAAGTGGTTCAAAACTGTAAACATACAGGCAGAGAGGGTGCGACTGTAAAACCTCACAGACTGCCTATCCTTATTCTAATGTAACTGAATAACCAAATTAAACACAGTTAACATTTGGTCAGTTCATGTGATCTGTATCTGGATGCATCCTTATGAGAATTGTACCCCATGCATTTATATTAGTCTAAATATTCCCAGAAAAATACTTGTGGAAGTCTTTGAAACAACACAATTCAATCAATTGAGCCAGATGTCTCAACAATGTTGAGGTTTGGTTGAAAAGTGAAAAAACTTTATGCCAGAATTTTGTGGCAAAGTGTCTTTTCCAGTTGTTTTGTTGCAACAACTTCAGCGAATAGTGCATTTACTCACACATTTTTTTGTGTCTTATCCATATCTAGACACAATCCATATACTCAAGACACATGAAACTCCCCAATGTATATTACCTCCCTGGATAAATTACAGTACTTGGATTAACTCATATTTGATTTTAACTTTTCCATTTCTACCAAAAACACCTATAAAAGTACCCAGTGCAACATATGCAATATTACGATTAAATGACTAAAAAATGACAAGAAATAAACAGATTTTTTAATTTAATACCATCGTGTAGCGCAAAACATGGTAACACAAGCTGCTATTTTGACTGTAATCAAAAGCCAAACCAAGAGTATATCTAGAAATGCAACAGGCTAAATGTTGTTAAATGAATCACAGTCGGTCAACAGTAGCTAAGCAAAACTGTCTTAGCACTGGCTTAGCTTATAATAAAACTACCACAGAGATGCAACTAAAAATAAAATTAAAAAGAAATAAAGCAGCAGGTGAATTGTGTATGGCAGCCAATAGAAAACATCAGGATAGATCAAATTCAAATCAATTTTATTTATATAACACTTTGTCTCAAAGCAGCTTTACAATCTTAGATTATCTTAAAAGGCCAATCCCAAGTTGAGCAAGCAGGAAAAACTCCCTGAACGTGGTAGGAAGAAATCTCGGGAGGACCAAGACAAGACTTGTGTAGCATGAAAACTCCAGCAGCACTAACTATAGCAGAAATATATAAAACTTAGCTTGTTGAAGTTAATCACTGCTGCTGTAGCTGTAGCTCATTTGTTTTTGCACAGTTTATCCTAGTCACCCTCTAATTCTTCATTGTTGTTCACAGGACAATGCTTACATGATGTTAGTAGCTGCATATTTTTGGTTGCTGGAATATTTTCAGTCCAGCAGTTACACTGAGGTGTTTACAAACTCCAGCAGCACTGATCTATCTGATCTACTGACAGCAGCACAGCTCCACCACATCGGTGCCACTGCAATGCTGTGAATGATCCACTAACGAAATAACACATGATTTGTGTTGGTCATAAGGCCAGACTTTTTTAATTTCTTGTTCCTCGGATGTTTCTACTTAAGAATCTGCTGAGGAGGGAAGAAAAAAAATCTAAATCTAAATCTTTATTTTTCAGCACTTTTCAATTTCTCGAGGACGATGTGGAATCAATACAAGGAAGGAGAAAGAAATAAAAATAAAATTTTATGTAAAAATAACATTTATTTAACCTACAATTAAATTAAAGTGAATCTGGAAAAAAATTGAATGTACAAAACAATACTGTTGGCTCTCCACCGGAGGGCGGAAAAAGCTAAAAAATAAATGAATGTTTAATGTTTTTTTTTAATTTATTTTAACCATTGGTGCTGCCCAGATCCGAGAAATACCCCCCAAATTTTTTATTTATTTATTATTTATTTTTTGTGTATTTTTTAAATATGATCCTCTCAGACGATAAAAAACATAACCAAAGCGC
The DNA here is from genome assembly GCA_034780495.1 of Parotocinclus cesarpintoi. Taxonomy (NCBI): domain Eukaryota; kingdom Metazoa; phylum Chordata; class Actinopteri; order Siluriformes; family Loricariidae; genus Parotocinclus; species Parotocinclus cesarpintoi. The sequence continues at coordinate 8,268 of JAUZSV010296210.1, forward strand.
CAGGAAAGGGAAAAAGCGCCACTATAAAAATATAAATAAATATGACCTGACCTCTGGACGCAGTGGCTCGTAAAAAGCATGCGACCTCAACTATGGGTCCACGAGCAGCGGTAGGAGTTAAAAGAGCGTAAGTCTGAAATCGTGGATGACTGGACATGTCCTACTGTAAATAGTACTCCCTTGTTTGCCCTCGACCGTTTATCCCTTGACCGTTTCAGGTAACATCTGGGCCACCCAAGCAGGTCGGGTCCCTTTTTGAGTCTTGGTTCCTCCCAAGGTTTCTTCCTTCTACATTCAGGGAGTTTTTTCCTTGCCACTGTCGCCCTAGGTTTGCTGAATTTGTATTGGCCTTTTAAGATAATACAATTTTATAAAGCTGCTTTGAGACAATGCTCCGTTATAAAAAGTGTTATAGAAATAAATTCAACTTTGACTTCTTTAATAGTCATGCTAAAAGGATGCAGTTCTCGACCGTTGGCTCCTTTTTGGTTTGCATCTTTGCTTTCTTTATAATTTGCTTTTAAACATTTTATTTTCACTTTTTCCTGGCTGTGCATAATGACACTTCATTGTGTTTTTACCTGCACTCTTTGCTTTGTATTATTTTATTGATTTTAAACTGTTTTCTAAAGGTTAATGTTTTTGATGGTGTTTTAATTGTACTTTGACCTTTGTGTTTTTATGGTAATTTTATTATTATTATTGTTTTATACTTTGAATTACCCTGTATATGAATAATGCTATATAAACAAATAACCTTGCCTAATGTGGCCATATAAGACTTTAGAAATTTTCTCAAACACGGAGAATCACCCCAAATAATTATGAGGTATGTTATTTCTCTATCCCAGCACTAAAAACCTCCCTCACTGTTGTTGTCTGTTTTCCTTCTTCTCAAATCGAATTTATGAGGACTGTCGAGTTGGAACGACGTAAAAGTCGCATTAATACTTATCCAGATGTCCCATTGTCAGTATGACGGATAATAAAATGATACACGTGTTTTAGAAACAGCAAGTTAAGACCAAAACATCCAGAGGCAAAAGTGGCAAGGAAAATCTCCCAGATTCGGATAAGGAAGAACCTTGAGAAGGAACCAGCCTCAAACAGGGCACCCATCCTCCACTGGGTGAGACTGAATAACAGGATTAAATACCTCACGAGTGCACGTCTAGCTGAAATACAAAAGGGATTTGAGCACTATTGTATATATTAGATGTTCAGTGTATTGTTGTGAAAGTCTTGAGAAAATAACGCACAGCTTTGTTGATCTGAAACAGTTTATCGCTTCCTGGAAGTGGTACGTCTCAGAACACGCTCTTTTGTTCCCCTCTTTTGTATCCTGCCTAGACAAACACTCAGCCTTGCACTTTGCTCCTTATACATTCAAATGAAGCCATTCTTCTACATCTTGGAGACTTGATGCACAGCTGTGTAACTCTGGCTTTAGAACGAGCGCCCCGTCCTTCACACAGGCTCTGTTCCTCTCCGTGTCTCTCTCACTCCCTCTCTCTGTGCTCCCCGTGTAGCCCCGGTGCCCACTCGTCAGATGGTGGGGTTCAACCCCGTTTCTTCACCCGCCAGCATGCACCATCCAGTGTCAGAGGATCAAATGAACCATTTCCACCGTGCTGATGCCCTCCTGACAGACAGGCTGAGTCGGCCAGGCTCATCAGCTCGTCTGGCTGCCGAGCTGACAGCAAGGTCACTGGAGGCCATTCTCGACTCAGCCCAGAACAGCCTGCGATGAACTGGGCACACGGCATAAGAGCTTCCACCCACTCACCTGCAGTAGTGGAGGAATGCCACGCACGACTACTAACTCACAGAGACTGTAAAAACACAGCAGACCAATCAGGAGCATCGGGAGTAATGTTATATTTATTAAACAGTCTTTATCAGACATCCAAACAACTTACAAGAACTTAAAAAGCAGCATCTTGGCAGTGTCCGACAAAACCGACAACCTTCTGATTAGGAGTCCAGAGCTTTAACGCTGAATCACCTCTGTCCCCTTTTTTATTACGGTATATTTTATATTTGTCACCTCACAGCTCCACAGACCTGGACTTGGCCTGCCTCCCTGCCATTGCCTGTGTGGAGTTTGCATGTTCTCTAGACGTCTGTGTGCTACCCTAATGTTGTTTTAATTTCATTTATTACGTTAGTGAAACTGTTACGTTTAGTTTCTATGTAATAACATTCTATATTTCTATGTTTATCATTGTATTCCTTATATTAATGACTATATTTTCTATATAATAATACAGAATACATGATCAATTCATGGAAACAAAAACAGCAAGTGATTCATTTTAATTAACATTTATACTAGCATTTATAAAGCAGCTTTACAGATATTTTAGTCTTTACAGATATTTTAAGAGGGAAACCTTAAGACAAACCTGTCAGAGTTAAACGCCATTAGCTTGGTGTACCTTTAATAATTACACAATTTTCTACATTTATTTAACACTAAATGATAATAAACAACACACCTATAACTATTCATGATAAGAATTTGTCAAGCTCAGACCGTTTCATTTTATTATTACATCGTTTCTCCTGTTATTGTTACCCTGTTGTCTTTATATTAAAAAGATTTTAGCACAGAATTAGCAAATACATAAAAAGTAACCACATGGCACCCATGCGAATAGCGTTAGGACAAATTTGTTTATTGCAATAAAAATAAAATTAACATCTAAAAATAATGTAGGTCACATTTAGGAAAAATATAATACAGTAGTAAGTTGAAATTGACCTTTTCAGTCAAAGTAATATAAATATAATCAAATATCCAGGTTAAAATAACAGAAAACTTATTTTTGGTCTTCCCGTGGTCTTTAGAAGCTTCCTACAGCACTCGTGACTAGAACTAGAAAGATTTATTGTTACTTTATACGAGTACAGTGAAATTCCACATGGTATCTTTTCAACAGAGCAACAGAGAAAAAGAGAAAAATAATACGAGCATTAGTATTCATAGCAGCTGTAAACTCTATAAAATTGTGCTCTATACAAAAGAATTTGCTCTGTGATAAAACTAAAACGCATTCATGTCCGAGATATAAATATTAAATACAAGATTCGGAATAGATCATGTGTCGCTTTAGGGTAACAAGTCTGATTGAAAACCTGGGGACATGACAAATGTTTATTTTAAAGTCAAATATGATGGATTATTTTTATTTAAAATATTTTATATATTTTATTTTAAATAAAAATATTTAAGGCATAGAAGGGTTATGAAATGATAACACTGGAAAATAATATTTCTGCAGATTTTAATCATTATATTTCATTGTAAAGTGTAATGTTAGAGATGAGAGACAGATAACAATAGTAAAAAAATTTTTTTTTACTATTGTGTGTAGTTTTTACTCCTGTTTTACATTTCAGCGCTGTTGCCTCACAGCAAGAAGGTCCCAGGTTCGATCCCAGGGTGGAGCAGCCTGTGTCCTTTCTCTGTGAAGTCTGCATGTCCTCCCCGTGTCTGTGTGGGTTTACTCCCGATACTCCGGTTCCTCCCACAGTCCAAAGACATGCATGTTAGGCTAATTAGTGTTTCTAAAGTGGCTCTTAGTACGTGACTGTGTGTGTGCACCCTACTTG
>JAUZSV010296315.1:0-11882 GCA_034780495.1 Parotocinclus cesarpintoi
TCTGTGAGTGCTAACCACTGCACCACCGTGCCACCCACAGAACTACTGTGTTCTGGTAAATGGTTCAGATACTCAAATAAATATTTAAAGAGAGAAAGAACTTATTTTTAGTATTTCAGAAGCATTCTGCGTAGCCTGCTTTCTAATATGCCCTCCATGTTTTTCTTTATCAATTTCACTTTCACATAAAAAAGGGGGTAATTCCCCCTCCAGTCACAACACTTTTTAGCGCTAGATGTTACAAAGCAAGACAAACAACTATCAGTTTATAATTATCTATATATTACCTTTTGCAGAATAAAGCAGAAGGTGATTAAACGTTTACTAATAGGCTAACAGGTTATTTACTACTAAAAAGGAAACGTGTAATTAGAGGGAATAATCAATTTCAACGTCTACTACATTACTGTGCTATATACTTAACACAGTATCCAATTTCTTACAGTGAATGTTTGAACTAGCATTCAACATAGGGAACAAGCAATTCTGATAACTGGTTACGGTATTGAAGTATCCTATTACAGCAGGAGATCATACTCAGCAGTAACTAAATAATATAAAGAAACTAAAATAATCTAATATATAATATAGACCTAAAAAAGGAAATGACACTGGGGACTTACCCAGACAATAAGAGCTGTCCATCTGCTGAGTAAGCACAGGACAGGACTGAAGCAGACTGGCCTGCAAGAGTGTGTATCAGCTGCATCTTATAACCTGTAATTCACCAATCACATCAATTTCACATTAATTCCTAAACATAGGAGTGTAAAGCATGATGAGAACGTGTGACCATGTCAGTGCCAATTTAGAGTAATCAATTAACCTAACACACATCTTGGAACTGTGGGAGGAGACCAGAGTACCCGGAGTAAACCCACGCAGAAACAAAGAGGACATGCAGACTCCACACAGAAAGCACCCAGGTCGCTCCACCTTGGTATTGAACCCATGACCTTCCTGCTGTAAGGCAGCGGTGCTACCCACCAAGCCAACAGTGTTGTGCATGTGAAGTGTTACAGGATGGCAACATATTTACAACAATTCTGTGAAAGCTTAAAGAGCATATAGAGTAGAAAAAGCTAACTTGTGTAATACTGGAGCAAACATGAATGAAGAGAAAAGTTTAGACACGTACGCTGATCGGCCACAACTGTCTACCATCATGCCACAAACAGTCTAACTCAGAGACATAAATAACTGAAGGTGGTCTCCTGTGGTCTTTGGAAGCAAACTGTAACAGATCCTTTAAGTCCTTTTAAGACCAGAATTGCTTAGCCAGTACAGAAGCTAGATTGGATTGCGATCTGAGAAATGTACAGGCCAAGTCAACACCTTTAACCCTTTGTAATGTCCTCAACCAATCCTGAACAATGTCTGCGTTGTGGCAGGGACATGAAATGGGGCGACTAATATTTCTAAAATATAGAAAATACTGCTGCCATGAAGCGAGGTACTTGGAGCAGAATAATTTTTAGGTGGTGGTAAATGTCAAAGTAACATCCACAAGAATGCCAGGACCCAACATTTCCCAGCATAGCATTGCCCTGGTTTTACAATTATGGCTGATGCATGCATTTCTGGTTTATAGACTTGTACAAAAGTTTGGATCTGATATGTTTTGCTTAATCCAAAGTTTAAAAAGAAGTCATCAATACCTCTGATTTATTATTAGTCATTTTAATGAACAATTAAGAAGGTTTTTAAAGACACATATATATATATATGTATATACACACACACACACACACACACACACACACACACACACACACACACACACACATTTATTTTTATTCGTTTCATTTAAGTTGAGCAAAATATGTTTGATCCCTGCATAGATGTTTTTTATTATAAATAAAAAGTATTATTATCAGGTGTGTATAGACCTTTTCATGAGACTATAGTAAAGGAAAAAACTTGACCCAAAAGAATAGCCCAAGCTAAATATACATTAAAATTAAAAATTGTGTCTTTTCCATGTACTCAACGATGCTTTCACGGTATGGTCATTGTCCAAACCCTGTTTTTGCATGGGCTTGGACTTTGCAGTAGTCATGGCAAGAAGACTTAAAACCTTCCCTCCTGTGTTTTACAAGCTTTTATAATACTGAAGCTTCAAGACAGCTTTTTGACAGCAGCCTTAACATTACAAAATAATTACAATTATTTTGGTCAAAATTGATACAGACCAGTATTTACCAGTTTCAAGTACATTCATTAAGCACTAAGCACACTATTCTGTGCCAAAACTAGTCTAATGATACAACGTGTCTTACTGTAAACATAAATAACTTAACAAACAAACTAAAGCCATTCTTCCTCTTCTGCCCATACAGTAAGAATGCACTAATTCCCCTTTTTTGTCATACCAAGTACTGGTGTACATGCATTTGGGCACTTGTCGATACTCAGTACCGATACCAAAAAAACATTACATGTATAAAATTTAGCAGTATAATATTTAGCAGTATAACTAACAACATTAAAGTTCTTACAGTGAGTTTCAAAACATGTTTTATTTTTATAATGGTCATGTGGAAATCATGTGCCTGCATCATTTCACATTCAGCTCTGCTAAACATTCACATAACAATACTTCTGCTTTATTATACACTGCTCACAAACATTAGGGGATACTACATTTTGAAATATCCCCTCAATTTTGTGAGCAGTACATCATTATAATATAACTGCTTACTTACGTGCTCAATGGTATTTTGCTCTAAATTGGTAACGGGTGCCCTGTTTCGGGGTAATTCTGCGAGTACGAGTACATAAGCACAGTATCACACCTGAAACCAGTATTGGTGCATCCCTATCATATGATTATGTGCCATTAGACACAAGTCTGCTTAAAAGAGGGATGTGAGAAAGGAAAATGGACAGAGCTCAAGTACAGTGAGGGAGAAAAATCACTAGAATTCAGTAATTTACTTGTAGAAAATCAATAGGTATGAGAATGTGATCCTGACCTGTAGAGGAGATGCGAGAAATAAGCCATATCTTCACCAAACCGTCCTGTCCGCAGGATGCCAAATGGAACTGAACTAAGCAACCTGCATGGTCTGAGACAGTTGAAATAAGACAAATTAAAAAAGGAACTGATTTTAAGAGCTTAAAAAATTATATTAACTATGGCATGAATATTTGATTGAAAAATAACTGGGGGGTTAAAGCTTAACAGTCCAGAAACACATAAAAGGCTTTTTAAAAAAATTTTCGGTCCAAATAAGCAAATAACATTACACTTATATAATAGGATTTGTTACGGTACTTTAGGATTTGTTCCGAATAAGTGACTGGTCCTATTAACCGGTGGTCCTATTCACTTGATTTGATTGTACTTTATCTGCAGGACTCCATCCTCTCCTAATAAATGGAACCAACTGTCATTATTTTCTTAGTGTTGCGATTACTACAAACTTCATTCTTACATAGAACATCTAAGCCAACCAAGGAGGATGAGTCCCATTTTAAGGCTTGGTCCTGCCAATATTTCTTCCTTACAAAGTTTGGAAGTTTTTCCTTTCCATTGTTGCCCATGGTTTCCTCAATTTGGGATTCGCCTTAAAAGATAATATAATATTTTAAAGCTTCTTTGGGACAATGCTGCTTCATAAAAAGCACTGTATGAATAAATCTGAAATCTGTTTGACCAAACTTTGACCATTACTTGCTGTAGTACTGTGAATATCCGAAAGAAATATTTATAAAGGTTTACTTTATGTAAAGTTAGCTAATGTAAAGTTAGCTTCTTGTAAGTTTTAGTTCACTGTGGTCACATTCTGAGGTGACAAAGACCATCAAAATGTGTGTTCATACCTGTCTTTATCTGGGGGGAAAAATGACAACAAGTAACTCCAAGGTCATGGGCACACTTATCAGCTTGGAGCTGGTGTATACCCAGATTCCAAATGCGGAGGTCTCCATATGTGGAGCCTGTTGCAAACAGCTGACCACAGGGACTAAAAGAACAAGCCACTATTGTCGTATCAGGTACTCCACCAGTCCTGCAGAACAGAGAGGAAGTCCATCAGCTAGGTAAGGTCCAAAAGTACAACGGAATGGTGTAGTTGTCTACCAGTGAGCTGCCACACAATTTCTTTAATATTTTGACTTGTATGTGTGGAACATGGAATGTATTTATGTGTACAAATGTATCTAAATGAGATGACAATAACAGCAAGTTACCTAAGCAGACTTCTCGATGGGAAGTCCCACAGTGCCACTGTGCCATCCGATGCACCTGACACAAGATAGGAAGAATCAGGTGAGAAGGCGCACACCCTGACTGGACTCCTTCCTGGATGCTCTAGCACTGCCTCAATCTCTCCGGTGGCTATTTCCCACACCACCGTGGTGGCGTCAGTGGAGCAGGATGCCAGATACTGGCCACAGGGACTGAAGCAACAGCAGTGGACACCATAGCCATGGCCAGAGAGTGGGGAAAAGGGGAGCTCAGTAAAGTCTTGAGCTGAGTAGACTCGGACAGTCTTATCAGTGGAGCATGTGGCAAGCAGTGAGGATGAGAATGTACAGCAGTTCACATCGTCACCATGGCCTTGAATAGTGCAGAGAAGAGACACCATTTTGGGTTAGTACCCGCTGCTCCCTGTAGAAATGAAAAGGGCATGTTTAGACAATTTGACATCTTTGCTAAAACAAAAATTGTATTTTCGGTATTGGGATGAGAATGTAGCTCGCTGGGTAGCACTGTCACCTCGTGGTAAGAAGGTCCCGTGTTTGATCTCAGGCAAAATGCACAACAAAATTAACTATTCCCTAGACATCTCCACTGTAGAAGAACTCCCCTGCTTATCAGAATCTGGTGAAGGTGCTTTTACCCTAAAGTGACTGGGTATAAGTAAACAATTAAGGGCTTACAACGGTCAGTTTCTGCCAGGCACGGATCCGAGACCTGGTCGGTTCTGGTAGTGGAGTGCTGGTGGGGTCGTGGTCATGTCTGGTCAAGCACGGGGCCGAGACCAGGTCATTTTTGGTCAGGCGAGGGCCCGAGACCCAGTTGCTTCTAGTTGGGTGAGGGTCTGAATCTGTTCTGGTTAGGTGTGAGTCAGAGTGCCTGATGGCTCTGACAGGGCGCATGTCCAAGACATGGTAGTTTATTGTTGGATACAGGTTTGCCACACTGACAATTCTGGCCTTGTTTATTTTCATTTTAACAGTCTTGGGCAAAGCTGTAGGTCCCAAACATTCCATTTATAACACCAAAAATATTTATCCTATCACTTATCTGAAATGTTTGTGAATGAGAGGAGATTTGAACAAGCACATTTCTCACCAAACATTCAAATAGGGTGAACCCAGGACCTTCTTGCTGTGAGGCAGCGGTGCTACCCACAATCCACTGTGCTGCCCTACAGTTGTGAGGAAACAGCTGCATCTTTTACAGATACAGAGGAGCATTACTCCTATTGTCAGGTACTGGTTTCCAATGAGGCAGCGTTGAAATTAATGTCTCACTTTTAGTTTTTAAGGTCTTACATAGACTACATCTCCAACCTTCTCAACTTTCACTCTGCCTTAGATGAGAGACAAAGAACAAATTAACCCCAAGGACTTTTTTCACATCAACCTTTTACTGAGCACATGATTAGGACCTAATTGATTAATTATTGATTGACGATCTGAATGGCCAGGTTCCAAATACCACATCTGCCAAGCTCCCACTGTTGGGTCCTTAACCCACAACTGCTTGGACTGGAAGACTATATCAAGTCTTGGTGTAAAGAGCGATTACTAAATGTCTAAATGTAAACGTATACTGCTAACAAAAATAACTCAATACTCCAGCAATGAATTATCCTAATTCTGCAAACAGTATAGATGCAAAGTGTAAACATATGCACACTGCTGCGTGGCGCACTGGTAGTATGGTGGAATACGAGTTAGAATTAACTACAATATAAGGTGATAATTAGACAAATATAGCTATAATACATTACAATAAATACATTATTACCACAACCGTTTTGAATCATTTTGACAGACCATGCTAACTAGCATTACCTAAGCTAACACCGCGCTAACTCGTGCTTTATTCGCATTACTCCTACCTCAGAACCTTTACTTTGCGCTGGAAACAAATCCGTCAAACGTCGAATTAATGCTCAATTTATGCTTATTTTGACATGGAGTTTAACGTAACTTTTAAAAAAGAAGATTAAACCCAGCATTACTTACCTAAACTGTCTGGTTCCGCTGCTTCCTTACTTATCTAACGTCACGCGGATGGACACGTGCTTCTTGTTTACCAAACACTTAAACTGTTTATTGGATAATTACTGCTTACATTATTAATACTTTACATTATTATTGGTGCTACTTCCATACTGATCATATAGAAATAATACAATATAACGCCGACTTTATAAGCTGTCAAAAAGTATTCATGAGCATTATACATTCTTTGGGATCTCCTATGTGTCCAGTGGCCATTTTATGACGTTACCAGGGTGCAGGATGTAAATGCTGAATATGACGTCATATTGTACTGTAGTCAGTCTGTTACGATGAGTGATTGAGTGCAGAGCTGTCAGGGAATGACCACTGACTTTATTCTTACACTTAGTCAAGTCTCCCGCTTTCCAGCCGTCCTCCCATATTATATTATAATTTTAAAAAACATTCCTGCGCCTCTATAAAAACTGAAATGTCACTAACTTTGCGAGAACTGGTGAGAAAGATGGTTACAGAAAACAGGACGTCATTAGACAACAGCACTGTTTGTGCTTTAGACCAGACTTTTTGTAATTGTTTGTTCCTCGGATGTCCCTACTTAAGAATCTATTGAGGAGAGAGGGGAAAAATACAAATAAATCTTTATTTTTTAGCACTTTTCAATTTCTTGAGGACTATGTGGAATCAATACAAGAAAGGAGGAAGAAATATAAATACTTTTTTATTTAAAAAAAAATGTATTTAACCTACAATTAAATTAAAGTGAATCTGGGGGAAAAAGTAAATGAACAGAAGAAAACCGTTGGCTCTCCACCTGAGGGCGGAAAAAGGTGGTGCTGCGGCAGATCCGAAAAATACCCCCAAAAAATGTTGTTTGTTTTTTGTATTCTTCAGATATGATAGTCGGCGGATCTGCGAAACAAGCAATATAAAAAAGTCTGGCCTTACTCTCATGCACAATCAACTACTCTGGCCCCACCCACAAATCCACTCCTTTCAAAAAGTGTTAAAGGATGCAAAGTCTGCAACAATTCTGTAGAAGTCAGTGAATACCAGAGAATCACATGAGATACTGAAAATGTGTAATGAAAATAAAATTTCACTTTAAGACAAGCAATATGCTGAAAATATGTCAAATAAATAAATGTGCCTCAATTCCCTTCTGTGTTTTCATTTAGGCTGGATAATAAGAATTACATATATAGGAATGTCCTCAGACCTCAGTTGGGCTGGTGGGACGGCTCAAAGCGTGCGGAGGAACAATTCCCTTATTCTTAAATCCAAAACTAGACAGGTATGCCTTATACAAATGCAGATCTTGCTAAAAGGTCCAGCAGTGACTGAAACAAGACCCCGAAGACCTTAGCTGAACCACCAATAAGGTTTTTATTAGTTGGTAGATCATTGTTAGTTTTAGGGTTTAACCTGGTTCCAGCTGTGTTGTTTGTTGTGAAGCCTCCATCCCTTCCAATGTCATCAAGATTTTTTCATTTCCATGAAATCTGAAAATCTGACCTAAGAAATTACATCAGCCTACGACTCTTGTTCAGTGGCAGTAGTTTCAACCTGTTTCTCCTAACACTTAGCACCTGTACTTCAGGACACTTTAAGAAGTCAGTAGTTCATTAATACAATGGCACTGGGAGATAATGGGTTCCTGGTAGCTTCGCATTGAGTTCTTGTAACTCTTTTGCAGTGAATTTGCACTTTATTTGATCCTGTAGACCATTGGTGAAATATTTAATAGACCAGTGGTCACCACCTTAAATATACTGTAATGTAATTTAGCTGTTTCAAGAGTGTAAAATCAATTTAATCTCTTTTTAGGTCCATTTTTCCATTACATCAGTGTTAATAACCTTACACCCCATCTCCCATATTTACAGTCAGAGACAGTTTCTCACTGATGTTGCAGTTTGCTTTCTCATCCCCAAATTCTTTATTAGTGACCTACAGGATGCTGGACTATTTTAAACAGACAAGCTTTGAGGTGGAAAATGTGAATTGAAATAATGATAAAGTGAGAACACTTGAGTAATAATGCTGTAATTAATTAAGCTCCACTGATCTCCAGGACGTGTTTTAAAATGAATCATTTTTCTCACATTTTTAATGTAGCGAATTGTCTCGTATTATTTTAAAAGCAAATATTCTAACAAACACAGGATATCAATTCTAACCAGCGGTCACAGTCCAGTTACTTCTGGAGTGAAGAACAAATTTATCTGCAATCCTAAAAATATTTAAGTGTTAAACAAAGAGAAAAATCCACTAAGAAGCAAGTTTGCTGGCTTTAAAAACATCCTTTTAATAGGTCCGTGCCACACACACCCACTCACACATGTACATCCACACACATACATACACACTAGTGAAAAATAATGCTCCTACAAAAAGAACGCTACCATTTTTTTTCCCACAAACAAAATAATTTCAAGTACTCTGACTCGGGTACAAAAAAACTGTTCTAGCTGCCTCCAGTGGCCAAGACTCATGGGGAAAGAGACTCACAGTCTTGGGCTGTGTCCCAAATCTCACTCTATCCTACTATGTATTATGTTAAAACAGTAAGCCACGTGAAGTCACATGTCACACTGTGATTGTTTTTATGTGACCATAGTGACCAGAGAACTAGAGGTGGTAATACCATTTCGACCATCTGTGAGTATGGTAGCTTGCGATTTGGAACGTGGCCATAGTGGTTACTAAAAGTCTACCGAGTGTATCAATCTGCGGCCGCACGGGCAGGGCACTGAAACCTACTCCCAACAGTTCTTGTTTGGGGATACACACGAGTGGTATATAATATGCCAGTGTGTGAAGGAGGCCGGGGGCATGTCATATTTAAAAAATCAAATAAAATAACATAAACAAAAAATCCCTACACCCTGTTCAGAAGGGCAGGCACTACCAAGATTAAGGAGACCACAGTGTTTGTAGAGGATATGTGTATACTGTACAAACAATAAATGTGTCAATAATAATAATAATAATAATAATAATAATAATATAATCACTTTAAGACTAAAATTAAATGCTACAATTGGTCTAAGGCATGAACAATATCCAATGTCTGAAACAATATGTACACATCATTCCAAACAAGACTCAATATATTGATATGAATAGACAATATGTACACGTGGGGGACCACTGCTCGTCGCGTGTGTGTGTGTGTGTGTGTGTGTACAGTGACGCAGTCAGCTCTGTTTGCTAGGGAGAAACACCCCAATGCCTACTGGCACAGAGCAGTGTAAACAGGTTCCTGTCTTTTTCTTGGCTTCGTTTCATATTTGGAGAGGAAAAAACCCACAGAAATAAACATTCCATTCGATTTAAAGCAGTTTTGCTGTTTCTTCCTTTTCATAGAAAATGAAGAATTGACCTTTTTTGTCATAAATAATCATTTTAAAAAAATTAAATACATTCACTATAATATTAACGTTAAAGTAAAAAAACAAAAACAAATGATATTTACAGGTAGTGGAAAGTTTTTTTTGTTTTTTTTTCTTTCTTCTCCTAGATACAGCTCCGATGGTTGAAGATTTTCAGTGCGATTACTTTTTTCTACAAGGAAATGATATTGCACAAAGACACCCTCTGTCCTATGTCTCTTTGGGTGTGTGTGTGACTTTTTTGGGGTCCAGACCAGTGCTGCGAGCTGATTCAGGATGAGATGTGTAGGCCAGAAGAAGAGTGCAGCCTTGCTGGGAGGAAATCTTCAAAGGTTCTGAGCTCTACACAAAGATGTTGAGGAAACGTCGCTTTTCATTTCAGTTCCACAACACACAGCTCTGAATAATTCAGTTAGTCTGTTTCAGGAGCTCAGTCCACCTCTTCTCGAAGAACTTCCTCATGTTGTGTCCAGCACGCCCGATGTCCGAGTTGTCCTCGTTAAACTTCTCACAGTTGTCGAACACCAGGTTGACATCAATTATGAATGTTTCAAGGTTCTGGTACCTAAAACAAATATAATTTGCAGGGTTAGTCTGTTTCTCACATCCCTTTGCATAAAAGAAGTGATGTGCTGAAATAAAAATTCTTGGCTGAACCAATATCATTATTATTATTAAAACACTGACTGATCACTTCATTAGGTACACCTCCTTACTGTCTATTTCATCAGTTACAATTGTCATATAGAGTACTGTTCAAAGGTCCACCATTAGATTAGACAAAGCATTGCTTTAGCAATGGTATAAAGACCATATATTTGTATTCTCTTTATTATAATACTAATCAGAAAATACAAATAAATTTGTATGCAGAATTATTAAACAAGAAAACAATCAGAAAAAAATAGCTTCAGTGGCAAATGTTTAGCGTGACTTTCCCTTACACTGAGCAATAGCAGCATCTGGCAGCTTCATCAGAATGCTAAGCCGACCCTTCTACCAAAGAAGCTTGATCAGTAAGTGACTTTTTGGAAGGGTAGCAGTCAATAAACCACTTTTCAAGAAGAAGAACAGGTTGCAAAGGCTATGAAAGTGCACATATATTATAATGAAGACCAGTGGAGGAGAGCATTTAAGAGTGACAACATTGAAAATTTGTAGGGTCCAGTCGTTGACAATACGTTATATGGTCATTATACCATTGTTAAAACAACAAACTAATGTTGGTCTAATACTTTTGCACAGTACTGTAATTGTCCATCTGTTTCTCTTAATCTCTAATGGCCAGGACCAGCATAGATCAGGTACTATTTGAAAGGTGGGTCATTCCCAGTACCTCCGAGACACTGATGTGTTGGTGGTGTGTTAATGTGTCCTGTGCTGGTATGAGTGGATCAGACAAATCAGTGACTAACACAAACTATGCAACAACAGATGAGCTACTGTCTCTGACTTTAAATCTACAAGGTGAAGCAATATGGCTGCGCTGCTGTGTCAGTTACTGCAAAGCTAAGAATGATCCTCCACCCAAGTAATAGCTGATCTGTGGTGGTCTTGTGGGGGTCCTAACCATTAGAGAACAAAGAAAAACGGACTATCCAAAGTATACAGTTTGCAACTGTGAAACTACAAATGCATGGATTTATATGGTAAGTGGAATTACTATAAATAGGTAATAAGGAGTGTAGAAATAAGGAGGTGTAATTATTAAAGTGATTGGTGGGTGTACAAAACCAAAGCTAATCGAACCAAAACCCTGTTTGTTGTGTGTGTGTGTGTATATATATATATATAATTAAATTAAATACATTTTATTTACATTAAATAAATTTTATTTACAAAAAAATACATTTTTATTTCTTCCTCCTTCCTTGTATTGATTCCTCATAGTCCTCGAGAAATTTAAAAGTGCTAATTTTTTTTTCCTCCCTCCTCAGTAGATTCTTAAGTAGGGACATCAGAAAAATAAGCAATTAAAAAAGTCTGGCCTGAGCTCTGTAACCCAAGCGGGTAAATGGTGGAACCAGATGCAGCGTACATAGACAAAACAGGCAGAATCAGTGTCAACAAACAGTCCAGGGTCATACACAAAAGGCAATAAGTGATCGGCAGATGTAATCCAATAAGGGCGAGACAAAACCGGAAGTCTTCAATAATCCACAACTGTATAAAGTGCTTAGAAACGAGGTGAGAGTCACGAGAACCTAGCAGAGAACTAAGGTGCAGGAGAGAACTAATAAGGAACAGGTGTGTGTGATCAGAAGGACGGTGATAAGGAGAGTGTGA
>JAUZSV010296405.1:0-11878 GCA_034780495.1 Parotocinclus cesarpintoi
AGGGGTATAATGGCCTGCCCTCCTAGCCAGCGGGTGCCGTTAAATAATGGCTAAAATGTCAGTGCAGTGGTATGTTTAGCGACGTCTACAAGACGTCTCACAGACTGGTCGGTCAAGGTGATCAAGAGACTGTGGTAGCCAAGCGGGTAAGGTACTGGACTCTAGACCAGAAGGTCTGGGGTTGAAATCCCTCCTCTGCCAAGCTGCCACAGTTGGGTCCTTGAGCAAAACCCTTAACCCACAATTGCTTGGATTGTAAGACTGTATCAGTTGTAAGTCGCTCTGGATAAGGGTGTCTGATAAATGCTGGTAATGTCAATCAAGATGATCAAACATATAGCTGAAAACATAAGCTTATTTATTATGTTTTTAAATAATTTTACATACTTCGCCACCAGCCCACGGTCCTGGTTGTGATCCATGGTTGTAAGTAATTTCATACCCCCAGGCTTTAATACTAAAAACAGTATTTAACCCTCTCACCAACACTGACCACCCACCTACCATGGCCTGATCCAACACCTTGTATATGAACTATGCCTAAGCCTTGAGTGTCCGAATAGTGCAACTGTTGATGACATGAACTTATTCTTTTTTTGGCTTTTTTTTTTAGTATTCTTAGTTTTTTACCGGCACCACCAAGCTTGTTTTGTGGTTTATAATTTCATTAAGTCTGGATTTTCTGGGTATTTTCTCTAGTCAGCCTCAGTGCAACATGTTCCCGCTTTGCAGCTTTAATTTCAGTCTGAGAAGGTTTTCAGGCTTCTAGTGAGCTCAGCACTCATCCACTGCCACTGGATTAAGAGATTCCTCAAGGGTCACCACTAAGTCCCTTTTAACCCCACCCAGTCCATCTCCCAGCACTGAAACTCAATATGGGAAACCAATTGCCTGAAATGTGACACTTTTTGACTCAGACGCTGTATATTGGAAATTAATGTTTCTTCCATTGCACGGATGTTGTTTGAAGCCTCAAGATGGAAAACCAGTCTCGCTATCAAACAATTCATTCAAACCAGAATCAGCCCTGTTTCTTATTAGGCGAGAGCATGTCATTTTGGACAAATAAATACAAGTTAGTTTATTATCCTTAACCCACGTGTAACCTCCAAAAACAACACAAAACTGTCTAGGAATTTAAGGAGCAGCAACCTACCATGGCCCCCACGTGTAAGGAAGGGCATCCTGTTGATGGCAATAGGCACAGTGCCATGTTTATTGTGAAAATGGTGGACATGGTGAGTTGTGCTAAGACTCGATGAAACTCTAGCAGAAACAGCAGGAGCGGGAAACGCTAGCAATGATAATGACAGAACAAGCCTCCATAGACTGGCCCATAGTGCCCGGGGTGGGGTTGAGTGCAGGGCATGTGGGGCAAGTACTAATCCGCTCAGCAAAACAACTGTCCCTATGGGCAAAGCTGAGGGGGGTGGAACTTCCATGCCCTGCCTCCTTACAAGATAACAGAAAGACATATCAAACCAAACCCTGCTCCATAATTCCTGAGATTCCCTGTCAGGGCAAAATAGATGAGATCCGAAAAAAGGTAAAACCCTCACAATAAAATTCCTCAAAAAAAAAAAACTTCAGGAGAAAACCAAAAAATCCATCAAAAAGCTGAAGGAGATTCCTGTGTCCAGGGTTGCAGGTGTGTATTCCCGAGTACAAGACTATTCCTTATTCAACGAAAACAAATCCTTTGTAAAAAAGTTCCTGGGCTGGAACCAGATAAAGACATAAAAATACTTGTTAGACAAGAATCGTCGTGTTTATTTATCCACCACAGCAGTTGTGAGAAAATGACTGCACTCTTTTGGAATTAACTCTATGCCTGCCATCTGCTTCCAAATATGGAGAGGTGATAATTTTTGTAAGTGGGTAAAAAAAATGAGCCAGAAACATAGGATTAAAGATTAAAGAGACTCAAAATGCAGATCCATCATCAGCAAGCCAGTATATGGAATTATCAGGTACACCCCGATCAGGAGGCAGAAAACCCATACGAAAGAATAAAAGGAATGAAAAAACAGTAGGAAAAAAATCTGAGATGATGGCAGAAAAGGCAACTCCAACTCGCCAGATTTTAGATCCCCCCCGAGGGGTAAGGAGCTTGGCTAAATCTGTGGCAAAGAAGAGCAGGACGTAAGAGAAGAATGTCCACAATAACGAGAAAAAAATGAAAAATGAAAGCAAACGCAGACCAGCTCTAAGAGTGCTCCTGGATACTTTCACTGAGATCTCCGGTATGAATGATGTCAAAATGAAGAGGTCTGGACGTCTCTTTCCTGCACTCGTCACTGGCTGCTCTGCATCATGGCACAGCAGGAAAACAATCGCGTCCTCTCCCTTGAGCACGCGTCCCTTCTGATCTCACCTCCCGTTCTGTTTTTCTCACACCTCAGACTGGATTAATTCCTTTCGATTATGAGTTTCCCTCTGCTGTTTAGAGCTGCGAGGAGGCTCCGGATACTCCTGCATGTCCGAGTGGATGCGTTGTTTAAAAATTCATGGACAGAACCAGCCAGAATGATGATGCAGACCCATCTACAGCAAGATAATGAAGCAAGCGGAGGAAAAAAAAAAACAGGAGAAGTGTGGCAGTGTCAGGGACGTGAGCGGTGTGTTGTGTGTGCTGCTCCTGAGTCTCAGAGTGAAACGATAGAGTAATGCAGAGACACAGCAAAAGAGAGAGAGAGAGAGAGAGAGAGAAAGAGAAAGAGAGGGAGAGGAGAACATGTCGGGGTGGGAGGGAGAGAAACTGAGAAGGAGGCATTAGGAGGGAGTGACAGGCACGCCGACTTGCTTACACAAAAGCCACCGATAAAGACAATGCAAAAACTGTGATGTCTGATCACAACTGAGTGAACGGTCTACCGCGTTCCTAAATTAGCATTGCTAATTCATTCATGTTTAGAACAGAGACAGATTTAGATCAATCCATCTCTGTTTCCATTTTGCTACACAGGACTGATTCCTTAATAACAAACTTTACGAAACCGAAGCAGACTTGTTATGATTCATTAGACTACACTAAACTAAATGCAAACCATCTCTATGAAGCCTTGATGTTCAGATGGATTCCCAATTCCCAAAAACATTAGCACCCTTATTCAGGGATGTGCAACTGAGTTGAGAGGTCAAAGAGTTTCGCTCAACACTGACAACCAGGATTTACTTAGGACCTTTCAAATAGTAGAGTATAGCTATAAGTGCAAAGCCCATAGTAGAAATTCTGCACTACTACTTAAAGTGCAACCAGGGTGGTCAAAAGACAGCTGAGTTGTTAGCATATTGTTGTTATTGTTACACAAAATCCCTGCTAGATGGCGGTACTTGCACAAATCAAGTGCTGTAGTTTTTTTTAGATGCTTCCCAAAGTTCTTTTTCTGCAGCTTCCCCTTTTATAGATGACAATATTTTTAGGGTCCTCACATTTACATTTTCACTTCCAAAGTGCAGTGGAAATTACTGTAAACATTGTAATTCAAGTCTGCAATGTCTTATTAAATAAAACTAAAAAAAGTGACAAGTCACCTTTACAGTGGAATACCTTCACTCAGGCACCAATGCTATTGGCCAATGAGTTGTTCATTTCTGTGGTGATAGTTGTATTTGTTATTTGTATTTAAACAATTTGGACAATGAACGAATGGTAAAATACAGAAAAAGCCTGTACTTATAGGACCAATTTTATAGAACCATTTCAGGTTTGTCTTCAAACAAATCCGAAAATGAACACATTAAGTTCTAATTCTAAGGTTCCACCATGTGTGAGACACCTGCCGACTACACACCTCCCAAAAGAAGGGTCCTGGAATTTGATTGAGTGCCAACATTTGTACACTGTGTCATTTGGTGCTTATAGGTATAAGTAAATCCAGCCCAGTGCTTCTAGTAAAACATCACAGCAGTCAAATGACCGGCACTTGCTGCTTCTAGTGTTAAAACTGAACAAGACAAACATGGTGGCTTGGTTACATGCAGTTGGCATAGTGGCAAGTGTAAGAGAGGGTGTATTGTTCTTAAGTTTGCTGTGATTTTTCCTAAAAATGACTTGTAAGATACTTTGATGGTACAGTGGTTAAGGTGCTGGACTACAAACCAGGAGGTCCAGGGATTCTTACCCATTAATTGCAGTGTTATATCAGTTGTACATCTCTCTGAATAATAGTCTGTGTTAACTGTAATATAAGATAATTAAGAAAAAAAGAAATGTGTTGAAGTAATACACATCTTTCCTCATTTTATCTAAGTAAACTTTAAGGCTGGAGAGAGATCGAGAGAAGAGAGGGAGAGAGCTGACAAATATCACCTGCTAGATATTTCAGTGAAAAAAAAAATCCTGCAGTGCTCGGCTCCCTCGGCGGTTAGATACAGGTCAGTCCATTATTCAAGACAGGAGAATGAGGCTCAAATCCGACACAAAGGCTGCTGCGAAGCCATTATAACCAAGATACACAAACCAAATAAAATGCCCTCAATCACATCCTGGCATGGCTTCCATGAAATATACTGACAGCTATCAGAGGTGTCGTCATGCATCTGCAACGTAAACGGCAGCGTTCAAGAGTGTACACATTGGCTTGGACGTCTCAGTTGAGTCACCTTGGACCAATAACATATACTATACGATATTTTGTGGAAAATTGGGGATTTACTGGGAGAAAGTGAAAAGAGACACTTGACAACCTACAGTGTTTTTACATTACAGAGTTCATACATAAGTTATATTATTTCTGCATACAGGGATCAGCTCAGATACAGGTCATGCAGACAGTAGTCATGCAGACAATGCACAACCCTCTTCTTTATACTAAAGTGTATATGTGACTAAAATGTGCATGTAATTTGGCGCCAACAGGCGTATCTCTTAACAGCCTTTAATGAAAAATAACCTGTCGAGCAAATATATAGACACCTCTTATAAGGTACCTATTTACTACCCAAGGGACACGCAGACTCCCTAACCCAAGAATGAGGGCAAGGCTTCTCCAAGAGTTCCATAAAGTTCAAACATACAAACATACACAAATGTGTGCTGGTTAATTAAACAGAATATACCGAAATAAAAAATTTCTACACACTATATGGACTACGTTAAGTGTTAGCCTTTATTTATCATCCACAAGCAAGTACAGCTTCTGGGCACTGGCATCTTCTGTGGGAACATCGTATGAGCTGTCATAAATGCTATTGGCTGAGTATCAGATTTTTTAGGGCCTTGTAAAGACTTTTTCTGCTTTGTGAGTCAGTGCAAAAATGCTCAGTAACTGAAAGAATAATTGCAGCAATAAAACAAACATACAGAGACAGTAATGTTGTAGAGTATGGGAAGTTACACTGTAAGATATATAGGACTGGCCTAGTTCAAACGACAAACCAAAAAAATGTATAAATAAGCCGCTTCCGCATCACACTCTTCATCATCCTCAGTGACTTGTATTAAGTCAATAATCAAATAAATGGATGAATATCAAACCTTGGTAAATTGATTTATAGGGGTCTGCTGAAGAAGACCTCTATTTGGCTCTCTGCTGTGAAACTTAACAATAACAGGGATCAGAATGGAAGAGTGGATGCTTGTGGGCTAAATCTAACCCTGCTAAACACGCTAATAAGCCCATAGATTAAAGTAACAACCATCAACAACAACGATAACTTATTACCAATGGATAATGAGCAGCTTTATATGCCAATATGTTCCTATTTAAATCTTAACTTTGTCAGATCTCAGTGCTGACTTTCTAGGCAAGTTTTGCTGCTGAAGTGGGCATTTGACTTCTCTTCTTACCGCACCCCTCTGAGGGGATGGATTGCCCTCCAGGGGATATGGCAAGACATAATGGGTGAAGGCATGAAAAACAAGCGATTTGAAACAGGGCACACAAGCTAAATAAAAATTCTACACTATGCAGGGTAAACTGAAAGCTAAACACTAAAACAGAAAAACAAGTGCATCAGAGAAACAAACATAGAAAGAAGAGGTGAGTACAAGACAACAAAAGAACTTCAGTAAAAAAGCTTACCCCAGGAAAAAAAATGTACTTTAGAATTTGACAACAGAATCATGAAGTGGCCAACATAACATCAAGCATTCATAGTAGAACTGGGAATGTTATTGTCAAACTCTAAAAGTTCACATTAAAACTGTCAAGAAATTTACAGTTTTACTATAAAATCTGACAGTTTATTTTTTCCTTGTAGGAACCACATCCCTGACAAAACGAGACAAAGGTAGGTCAAATCACAGAGCTATATAGAAGTATAAGCCGTTTAACATCTGCATTACATTCTTTAAAGCAGGACGTTGACCAAAATGGATACTTTGCACATAGTGTTTTAGTTTAAACACAACAAATTAAAATACAATATAAAAACATTTAGTATATTCTTGCACTCTATGATATAGTTACAATATTAGAAAACGCTTAGCAAAAACAAGGAGAACGTTTCTTTCTGTGATTCTGTTTTCTGTCAGCAGGTGTCGCATGGTTTTCTGACTTTCAGATGTAAATTAGATGAATAAAAAAACAAAGTTTTATTTCCTATTATAATTTTTAAGACTTCAGCTGTTGAAGTAAACAGACGTTCAGCCAGCCAGTGGATGGGGAATTGGGAACCAAGGGCTGAAGGCAATTTAGGATGGCACAAGCCAAAATTAGTCCAATGTGGCATTTTATACTGACCCATGACAAACAAAAAAAACCAAACAAAAAAAACAATAATAATAATAATATAGTCATTAAGTCATAACTTGCACTTAAAAGCCTATGACAAAAAATAAAGTGCTCCATTGAGGGTTTATTATGATGTATGAACACTGTATTGGAAGCTTGTGTTTGCTTACAGCAGCAGGAAATGCTGGTAAATACATGATTTAAATTAAGTAAGATACACCTCTCATTTACTAATTGCCGTATAGAGCTTAAAGGAAAATTTGTAATTAACAGCTATTGACTGTTCATTCAAGCAAACCTCAGCTGGCGCTACACACCAAACACACACAGGCTGTGTCTGCTGAGTCTAAGGCAGAATGGCCAGCTAAATGCTAACAGAATTACAGCGAAGAGAGACAAATGAAGGTGGTGATTGCATCTCGGCTCCATCTGCGCACCCCACTGGGACTAAGCTCCAAGTTTCGAGCTTACCGAACGTTCCGTGATTGCCAAGCTGGAGCCTAAACAGTATAAGCTGGAATTTGACTCAATTGACTAATAACGTGGGAAGACAGTGGGAGGTAGCTTGAGCTGTCCAGGGATCATATGAGGTGAGACTTTTCTTGGCATAAGTGCAGAGATAACAGAACTAGAGAACTCGATGTAGACACTTGTCAAATGGAGGAGGTGGACATCTTCAATACGAGTAGTGCTACATGAAATCAGTTCATCTCTATATCCTGTCCAGAGCTGTGAACCAATCTGTCCAAATCGAAGCCACTGAGAGCAAATCATGAAACACAACAAAACACAACAGAAAACCATTTTCCCCTCCAAACTATACGCACCAGGCACAACGTCAACAAAATATATTTTTTACATTATAAAGATATTGTTTTGTTTTAAGATTTCGACCTTCTCGTACAGTACAAGAGCTGAAACTTTTCAAAACACTTGATTTAGGAGGTCTATCCGATTGCACATCGATGTGAAGCTTATTGTCAATTATTGCCAATTATTTAAATTCCAATGGTACCTGGGTTCTCATCTATCTCTGAACCCGTCGTATTCGGTTATTGATGCATTATAACGAAAAAAAAAAAAATCTCAGCACTCGCCATTTGTTCAGACGACTTGTTTCACCTGACACATCGGCTCACGACTTAGTTTCACAGCAGCTCTCACTCTGTGCAGATCACTGTGTTTATCTTGCTTTTCTTTATCGTTATATCTACAGTACAGTATTCTTAGTGGCAAAATGTCACCATGGGTCTAGAAAAGGTTAGTGACAACAGCCAAGCGAAAGTAAAACAGTGAGAGCATCATGCTGTTCGATATATTTGCTGTTTGCTCTCCTGCATATTTCGGGCAGCTAGTTCACCAACAAAGTAAGTGTTTTGCAACATTATTTAAGGAACTGCATAAGATTTTCAACACTTTTATCAAATAAGCTTTGTCTTAATGGTTTCACCCAGCTGTATCATAGTGTAAGTGTTCATGTGTAACAGGCTATGATACAGTACAGACTATATTAAATACTTCAGTTCATGCTACATTTAACTTATGATGGGTTTATTGGAATTTAACCCCATTATAAATCAGAGAGCACCTCTACAATATAACTCCATTCATCAATATAATGCCTTTTAGAGTGTAGACTTTCTCTTGGGTCAGTAATGTGGGTGGCACCGCTGCCTCACAGCAAGAAGGTCCCAGGTTGGAGCGATCTGGGTCCTCTCTGTGTGGAGTCTACATGTCCTCCCCGTGTCTGGGTTTACTCCCAAAGTCCAAAAAGACATGCGTATCAGGTTAAAAAGTCTCATCTATGGAAGAAATGAGTTTCATTTACATTATTTCTTCTGGGAAAACTGAAAAAAAGGCTTCAAGAAACAAATAACGATGAGTACCGAGGTAACATTGGAATTAGCATTGTTTTTATTTTATTAACATCACCCCAAATGTGTATATTTTATAAGAGGGTATACTGTGGTTTACCCTCTTATAAAGAAGAAGTTGGAACAACACAGGGCAAATGACTTTAAGTATGAAAATGCTGTCAGCAAAGAGGCAGATGAAAAATACAGGAGCTCCTGCATGAAGTGCAGAAAGTGATGCTGATTGGTCGGTGAGTTACTGTTGCCAGCTGGCAAAAGATGGCAAATAATACAATGTCACATTTTCTAAAAAGATTTCTAAAAAAATCACAGCTGGTGTGAGATATACCATAACTCTACTGAGGCTCAAATTAATTTGCTGTCATCTTAATAAATCACATGAAACATAGCATGTGTAATGGAATTTAAACCTGTGCTGGCGTAGTGGTTAGGACTATGAATCAGAAAATCCAGGGTTCAAATCCCATCTCTGCCAAGCTGCCACTGTTAAGTGCTTAAGCAAAACCCTTAACCCACAATTGCTTGGATTGAAATATTGCATCAATTGTACAAAGTAAGTAACCATGGATAAGCGCTTGTTCTAAATGTCTAAGTGTAAATAACAGGGGAGTGGTGTCTATTTATGGAAATTATGTGGACCCCTGAGCAGTAACCTTCTACAACACCAATAAATGTACACCCACTAGACTCGAATGGCTAACAAGCATCATTACGCAACACGACGTTCATGCTTAATACCAGCAAACACCCGATTTTCTACTGCTATCGTTTCTTGGCGTGCTAAAGCTAATTGCACGGGGACAATGCTTCGTGGTCATGCCACGCTTTCTTCCTCTGTGAAAACAGCTGTGAACATAATGGAATGTGAAGGTAAATTAATACAGAGATTAGCAGCTCCAAGTCTGTAATGATGATATCCTCAGGAATCTCTCCGAATGACATCCTGCATAAAGCTGTTCCTTCATCTGCTCTTTTCAATCATACAGCCAGAACAGAAACAGCGCCGCTGCCGCCGAAAGCCAAATCGAGTTGAATAGCAATGAGGGCTTAGAGTAATCTCGTCCAAGGCTCTATAGGAAGATAAAAGGGTGCCTATTTTGACAAGTGTGTTAGCTGCTATCAACAAGATCAAGAAAGAAAAAATCCAGCAGGCTTCGAAATGGTGAGTTCGATTTAATTCAGGGGATATATATGAGAACAAAGTTATCGATTTTAAGGATATAAAGTGTGTAAGCAGGATTTTTTTTGGAATGGCAGCATAAAGGAAATGAGGCAGCATGTGTATTTGTGTTGTTGCTTTTTCAAAATTTAATAAAAAATGTTGCCATAACTTATAACATAAGTTAAATATGACAAAGTTCACTTTTTTTGATGAAAGCTATGTGATTGGCTTTTGTGTGAGAGGAGACAGACCGGTCCCCCCGCCCACCATGAGCTCAGCTATGGACTGGCCTCACTGCAACACCCTGTGATTTCCAGGAAAAGGAAAAACATGGGAAATAAAATTGAACACTATACCAATATATTATACTCAGGGTTCTACTAAACCTAGTTTTTACAAAAAACACATTGGCTCACGACTTAGTTTCACAGCAGCTCTTACTCTGTGTAGATCACTGTGTTTTCTTTATCTTTATATCTACAGTACCGTATTCTTAGTGGCAAAATGTCACCATGGGTCTAGAAAAGGTTAGTAACAACAGCCAAGCAAAAGTAAAACAGTGAGACCGCCACGATGTTCGATACTCTCCTGCATATTTCGGGAAGCTGGTTCACCAACAAAGTAAGCATTTTGCAACATTATTTAAGGAACTGCATGACATTTTTTAAAGCTTTTATAAAATAAGCTTTGTCTTAATGGTTTCATCCAGCTGTATGATAGTATAAGTGTTAATGTGTAACAGGCTATGATACAGTACAGACTACATTAAATTCTTCATTAAATAGTTCATGCAACCTTTAACTTAGGATGGGTTTATTGGAATGTAACCCCATTATAAATCAGAGAGCACCTCTACAATATAAATCCATTCATATAAACTGTGTAAGCAGGATTTTTTTTCTTGAATGTCAGCATCACCATAAACGAAATGAGGTAGCAAAAAATCACCCTGTGGTTTCCAGGAATAGGAAAAAAATGGGAAATAAAATTGTATACTATACAAATATATTATACTTAGGGTTCTACTAAACCTAGTTTTTACAAAAATCAAAGATTTTTAAGAAAAAGTGCCCCATTTCTAGTCATTAAATAACATCACAAAAATCAGGATTTAAGGACTTCTAGTCAAGTAAAGATGGATTACCTCCATTTTGGAGCAAACAACGTTGCAAGTGTGACAGGGGATGCATCTGGTGGGAGGGGTGCTGAATTTGGCATACACCTGTTTAATATTACGCCTCATAGTGCAAATGAACAATGAACATATTGCACTTGAATGCTGCATGAAAAATATCAAATCACTAAGCACAAACCTCCAGATTGTGGTTACACTTTGAATTTGACGTTGACGTGTCTACAGCAAGACTCATTTCACGATGATGCAATTTTCACTGCCATGAATTAGGTAAGGCCGACATTACACTATATTGTAAAAACACTAAAAACAATAATTGAAACATTAACACAGGTCTGAAACTCAAACAAAAGAAAAACTCTGGCAAGTCCAAAACAAGTACCTCAAAATTAAGATATAAGCCAGAATGGCTAAGTCCATGAAGCACTGGTTTGTCTGTTAATTTCCTGTGGCATTGCATGACAGCCAGAGGGCGAGGTGCCCCTTCATGCTTGCATAGTTCCTTCCCCTCGGGGCAGTTGGTTTAAGTTTGTGCCTTTGCTGTATTGCAAGGCTACCATGCCCTCCAGAAATGTCCTGGTTCTGTCAGAGTTTCCTATGCTCCCAAGTTTCTTAGGTTACAGGGGCTAGGTCTGTGGCATGTGCCAGACCAGGGGTGTGCCAGACCAAGGCCTATGTGGCACTTTGTGTTTAACACTGCTTCATTTTGTCTGACAGAGCTAGTGTTCAAGGTTGATGGCACATAAGATGGGCACATTTATGAAACACTCTTTTGCATCATGCAAGTTACACAAAATTCTGGATCATCAACAAGAATTACCATATATATATATATATATATATATATATATGACCTTACATACAGACAGTTCTGGTAAAAACAGGAGAGTTGAGGTGAACATTTAATTTTGCCGTGGTTTTTGGATACAATCCAGGTTAGCACCCGAACATCCCTTGCATCCACAGTTAATCCTGTTGGATGTGGTTGGTCGTTCTTGGTGGTATGCTGACATTACCCTGGATACCGTGG
>JAUZSV010296488.1:0-11877 GCA_034780495.1 Parotocinclus cesarpintoi
TCGTTCTTGGTGGTATGCTGACATTACCCTGGATACCGTGGCTCTTGATACATCACAAACCTCCCACACTAAAATAATAGGTGTTTCAGATTCATTGTGTAACCCCTGTAAATTATAATTCAGCTTTAAACAGATTTCATTAAAGATTGTCACCGTATTTTAAACCTCTGGCCATGCAGTGCCATAGAACAGCTCGACATTCTTGGAGGAGAGCATCTGTAAATCGGCGTTGCATGACCAGACGTTCCAAGAGTGGTTTACGTTTTTTTCTCATGAAAATTGCAGTGCCTCTCTATTAGGACATCATTGCTCTACACAGACCTTAACAATATCAAAACTTGGATTCAATGTGGCTTTGATCTTCATTGGCTAAAAATGGTTCATGGCAGTAATTCATAGTTGCAGCTGGTGATGAAGTGAGCCAAAAATGTTGCTCAGCAGCAAGCCATCTGATTAAATGCGTTTAAGAATGGACCTCACGCAGCACCGGCTGCTTTGGCAGACCCAGTCATTACTGATCGATGGGCCGCCGGACCATCAGCGGGCACCGTGATGTTTTATTTCTGTCCCACGTTAAAGAAATTTTTGGCAGAGCAGGCTGTGCTTGTCCTTCAGATGGCTGAACAGAGCAGGTCTGGCACAATATTAAAGTATAAACAGCGCGACTCTCCTCTGAGATTCCTTAGCAGTGAGGTCACAAAGTTTAAGGTTACACTGGGTGCCACAGGATCAGAGAGTGTCCGGTACAGCGCAGTCCATGGCATTTGTTGCCAAAAATGTTCATCCCACTGTTTTAAACTTGGGAGCTTTCCCCCAAAAAAATTTAATTTTGTGCTTAAATAGAGAAAATTCATATTCTTTCATTCATATTGACAGATACAGAGAAATAAACAAACCATACAGTGAGCAGGGCCAGATGTTTTAAATTCAATATTTTTCAATGGAAGCAGCTGATTTGTAAATACGGCATTTAATCTAAAACAACTAATACAGAAATGTTATTAAAAAGAAAATTATAAAAAAAAGAAATGATAGTCTATTACTGATATTGGTGCGGGTAGCAATTAAATTGAAATGATCTACCGCTCACCAAAATGAGTGGACACTTCAAAATGAAATATCCCATAATGAAATTTCCCCCTATTTTTTGTGAGTAACCTAACCCTAACCCTTCTTTGAGTAAAAATTTTAGTGCAGGCAGAATTTTCCTCAAATTAAAGTTAAGAGCTTTAGTTTAGCTTAAGAGTTCAGCATAATATTAGCTGAATATTTGGTCAATTCTGTGTTTAACTTGTTTGCAATTTGCTCTTGAAACGTCATGACACATTTCAGATCACACTAGTCAAGTCACCTTTATTTATAAAACACATTTAAAAAACAACTAGTGTTGGCCAAAGTGCTGCACAAGAAAAGAGTACGATGAAATTAAAATCAATTAATTTAACACAGAGACATAAAACAATCAAATCACCATCATAATATAAAATAATCACATGCAAATCACCAATTATATTATATTTTAAAAAATGACTCAAAAGCCTGAGAAAAAAAGATGAGTTTTTAAATTAGATTTAAAGCAATCCAGGGTAGGGGATTCTTTAATATGAATTGGGAGACGATTCCAAAGTTTTGGTGCAGCTACGGAAAAGGCCCGATCGCCTTTGGTCCTCATTCGTGAGTGTGGGATGGCTAGGAGCAATTGGTTGGAGGAAGGGATCCTGAGGTGTAATGATGGTGGAGCAATGTATAGCGGTAGCACGGTGGCAGGCCATGCAAGGCCTTAAAAACAAATTTTAAACTTTATACTCTGCACACTAAACACAGAATTGACCAAATGTTCAGCTAGTATTATGTCGAACTCTACTTTTTATGTTTTTGGTTCTTCTATACTAACATATTCTAAGCACTATTTGCTGGATCTTGTGTATTGCTATTGTGTTCAGGTCAAAATGGATATGTGCTCAGCTTTTTAATAGGTTCTCACAATAACGTTTTTCTAAAAACGCACATATGGAAAGTAAAGGATTGATGATGGAGACGGTGGAGTGAATCTTACGGAATCCTATTTCAGATTGGAATATTTCATTTCGATGTATCCCCTCATTTTTCTGAGCAGTATATTATGTAGGAAGGATAGGAGGATTTTTTTGTTACGGATGTGCTGTCAGGTTTCGTTAAAACCAGAGATGGGAGGGATGGGATCTAGATTGCGACTGTCATGCTGATGCTGCAAAAGTTTTCGCTGTATCTTAAGATTTATGTGATTTGTCTGAAAGACTCAAGGACATATGTGTTTGTTTTTCAGAACCAGACAAGCAGAGACAGAAAAGTGCTGACTAAGAGTTTAAACAGCCCCATTTTCTCTCAGGTAAGAGCTGCTATTTAACGTAGTTTGAAGCAAAATGTCAGTAAAAATTGTACAGATATCTCAATATTACATAGCTATTTCATTTATATGCAGTATTTTACCATTATTTATTAGACAATTAGGCTTTAGTAAACAGCCATGTTGGGTCTTATGTACAAAGGTACCATGACAGCGCCTTAAGTGGTCTATTACTTAGCCTATTACTAATACTTACTGGTTTATTTGTACAGTTTCTGTCATGTATAAGTGGACAGGACATATTCTGCACTGTCTTGCATCTGTAACATGTGTCATTACTACAAAAAAAACAATTTCCACATATTTCCTTATATATAAAATATTTAATGAAGGTAACCGAACAAACTGTATTGCATTATCATGATTCAAATCTTTTCTCCCTTCTTTTTAATACTAAAGATAAAATAAAGATAACACTCCTTATTTTAAAAGTTTCTTATTAAAATGACCAATAATCTTGCCAAGCAAGTGGAGAACATCTTTGTACTTTACGTAATACCCTGTCATATTACGTTTTGTAACATAAAGCATTTATTTCATTGCACACTTTTATTAAAGACAGCATGTGCTTGTATTCTATGGAATCCACTGTCACAGAGAAATGAATAAAGCTTTGTACGTGTTCACACTGTTTTTGGAGCAGTCAACTAAACTGCAATTTCTTATCACTTCTGCTTCAGTAAAAAGAATCCCAACCTTGCCAAAGCGGTTTCTATTCTGAGCTGAGAGGTGCATTGGCACGAGGCTCGCTGACCTTTCTGTGTGCCTTCGTTTGCCAACTTTTGGGCTTAATTTTCTCTCACCAACTCCATGTGGACAGCTGGATATCAACCACACACCCTACGCCACCCATCCCCTCCCGCTCTTGGACAAATATGTCTATCAGTCACTGGGGCAACTGGCAGACCTCCCATAGGAACCTCTCCACCTGTTCCCCGCTGAGAGAGATAAAGAGAGATTGAAAGGGGGAAGAGAGGGATATGAAGTGATCAAGGGGTGGGCAGGGTGGAAACAGGCATGCATGTTTAGGTCTTGGATGTGAACACGCTCTAAATGTGTCTCTCTCCACCCACACGCATGTACATTTATATGTAGACAGCTGATCTTCTCAGTGATGCATTACACATTATGCGTGAACCCGTGTAATGGAATGTGTGCTGAGTGTGTGTGCGTGTTTGAGGATGTATGCCTTTAATACTTGGGGGAGACTAAAATAATTGAATGGAAATACCCCTGTGTGTAATACACATTTCATTTCTTTATTTCAGATTATTAAGTTTACGTGTGGCAGCACGGTAGCTCGGTGGGGTAGCACCACCGCCTGACAGAAAGAAGGTCCCGGGTTCAATTCCAGGGTGGAGTCTGCATGTCCTCTCTGTGTCTGTGTGGGTTTACTCCGGGTACTCC
This sequence comes from Parotocinclus cesarpintoi, assembly GCA_034780495.1. NCBI lineage: Eukaryota > Metazoa > Chordata > Actinopteri > Siluriformes > Loricariidae > Parotocinclus > Parotocinclus cesarpintoi. The sequence continues at coordinate 3,794 of JAUZSV010296488.1, forward strand.
AGTTTCCTACAACAGCCCAAAGACATGCGTGTTAGGTTAATTTGTTGGGCAGCGGCTGGCCCGCGACCCCGTGTGTATTAAGCGTAAGATAACGAATGAAGGAATGAAGTTTAACTGTTGCTATGTTTAGATTATTATGTCTGACTATTGTCACCGATGTCATTTCATTAAATACAATTTAAAAGGAAGTTCTAATTCTTCAGTATTATCACCACCTGCCACATCTGTATATACAGAGTCACCACAGACCATCATTTTCACACATTTCACTGTAATTATGATCTGGTAAACAGCTATAACCTCCCATTACTACTGTGAATGTGGGGCAATAATAAAGGTCTTAGGATGAGACAAACCTGAGGTAATGTTAAGTTTATGTCATGTTATCCAACTTTCGAACACTGAAGCAGGATTTGAAAGTTTTCCAGGTTATATTTATAACATATGTCGACTGCGTGAGCTCAGGCAAGTAGGCAGGATGCTGATAAAAAAACAAAACAGCACCAACGAGTACTGCACACAGCACATAATAGTAAACATAACACCCTCTTAAATATAGGTGAAAACATCTGGTAATTACCATTCAGGCCATGATTATGCATAGCTATGGTGGAGGGCTATCAAACAAACCAGCACACAGGGTGATTACCATCCCTGACGAACACATTACGTAGCCCCACCCTTATGCACAGAACAACCCACAGAAATTTGCCAAATATACAATAACAGACAATATGCAGCCAATATATCTGTGGAGTCCTTGGTGGAAGTTCTGAAATCTGTGCTTTATTGTGGGGGTAATGGTGAACATGTGATCTACATCTAGTGCACATGCCAAGATTATAAGAGACTAATTTTAATCGGTGAAATTGTTTTTTTAAATGAGATGGACAACTATGCCTATTATGACCAGAAAAGAAAAGAAAGAAAGAAAATTAATTTAACCTACAATTAAATGAAAGTGAATTGGGGAAAACAATTAAATGAACAGAAGAAAATCGTTGGAGATATATATATATATCAGTATAAAAAAAATCAGTATATATATATATATATATATATATACATTTTTTTGTTTGTTTGTTTGTTTTTTTTTGTATTCAAATATGATTGTCGGGTGGATCTGCAAAACAAGCAATAAAAAAAGTCTGGCCTTAACTGTAAAATGGAAAAGTTACAAATGATTGTGATGAACAAAAGTTGTTGAACAAAAGTTGCAAATGATCAGTGCAACAGTCAATGGCAGTTCTAGACCATTTTAAGTGGTGGTGGGAAGGTCATATTGGGGCAATTGACTAAGTTATAGAAGAATTTACCTAAATGTGCATTGTTATTGTGTGTTTGCAAGAGTGAGGTAATTCAGCACTCATTTGGGGGGAGGGGGACTTAGAGATACTAGAGATACCACTTAGCTAATTTATATTCTTATATACTGATAGTAAACAAGCTCAGATGGTCATCATTAGAAATAAATGTGACTTACTAACTTGTAACGTTAAATGTAATTTGGATCGGTAGTTAATTATTAAATCTGCAGCTCCAGTGGTTCAGTAGGTAGATCCAGCTGGAAGACGACTGCGTCAGAGATCCAGGGTGGGGCTTGCAATATGAAGGTCAGGTTGTGCCAGTCCCTGATAAATGGGGAGGGTTGCATCAGGAAGGACATCCGGTATAAGGCCTGTAGTAAATCTCACTACTCATTTATACTAGAGAGGGCACCTGCGCCCTGAACTGCCATGGCAATCAGTCATATACAATGAGATTAATAACTACAACTTATAAACCCAACAATGAGCCACAAGACATGAGTCTAGGGGAAGGAGGTAGGAGCAGCTTCCTGCCCTGTTTCTTAAGTCACATGGTTACAAGAAGCATGATCACAATTCATTGGGTTTAGCAGTGTGAAACAGGCAAGTTTACAAACTCCTTGTCTTAGGCTTTTCCAAGCAAGAATGCTGTTCTGATCTTCACCAACACTTCCATAATAACTGGGCTTCAAGCAAGCCGGTTTTCTTTTCTCATTACAATGAAATGTGTAGAAATTATAGTCACTATAAAAAAACTCCACATTATGATCAGAGTTGCAGTATTGCTTTAACACAATAATGTTCTGCTACATTCCTTCACACTCCCCAGTCCCTTCCAGATCCCACTGTTCACTGCATGACCTCACCTAGCCCAGTCTTCTGAAGTCCATGGTGTTGATCTCTCCCCCTGTGCGTGTTTGTGGTACTGATTTATGAAGGGTGGGTTTAGGACGGAAGAGTCCCCTGACCTTTCGGGTCATACTATCAGGTGTGTTTAGTCTGCCCTGCTCTGATCTCCTTCTCCTTTTTTTACACCTCAAGACAAGAAAGAAGGAGGAAGTGCCTCCTGTCCAAGCCCAAATGTCAGGCGAGAAAATGAAGACTGTGAATTTATTGATGGCAGGCAATGAAATAGTAAGTTTGATGTGTCATGTTTGGCATATTAGTCAAATAGCTACCTTTAGGGAAATTATCAAACCTGGGTGAGAGTGTGTGATGGAAACGCTGCAGATGTTGACACACAAAAACCATCTGACAACCCCCTCCTGAGCACAGCTTCCTCATACACACTGATCCCAAGGGAAAACATACAAAATAGCCTACTGAAAGGCAACTATCAGCCAAACCTTATGGTGTTTTAGTTCTACTCTTTGCTCTTTCACTTTTTCTGACATATGTTGAAGGTCAGCCAGTGTGTGAGCATTTTAGAAACAAATATGGAGATCTCTCAGGAGATGGGTTGTAATATGTCCCGGTTATTCCACTCTATTTGCCGTATTTTAACTACATACATAGCTTATCGCTTTAAATGAGCTCAATTCCACTTTTAATCGAGTAAATAAGGCTCTTTTTGCCTATATTTGGAATTTATGTAGATACATCTACCACTTTTGGTTAATTAGTTAGAAATTTCCAAATAGTCATTTGAATGAAGGTAAATATTTAAGTCTGATCTTGTCAAATTAATTAATAATAGCAGCCAGACATTAAACAGCCCATATTAACTGTGATCTACAGTATGTACGTAATGTAGTCACTGAGCTAACACTCAAACAGCCTAGCTCACTGTTAGTCAACATGCTTGTGCGTGAATTTTGGGTTTATCATTTATTACTGTTATTTTATGTATAATGATACCACTTAGATAACTTTTATACTTATACATTGATAGTAAACAAGCTCATTTGGTCACCATTCGAAATAAAGGGAACATCGGTTCTTGTGCCTTAATTTGAAACGGTAGTTATTTTTAATTATTACATTTGCAGCTCCAGTGGTTCAGTAGGTAGAGCCAGCTACTGGAAACGACTGCGTCAGAGATCTAGGGTGGGGCTTGCAACATGAAGGTCAGATTGTGCCAGTCCCTGATGAATGGGGAGGGTTGCATCAGGAAGGACATCCGGTGTAAATCCTGTGGTAAATCTACTATTGCATTAATCTGCTGTTGCAACCCCTAATGAAAGCAATTAAAAGATGATTATTATTATTTACTCAGGGATGTACTGTTCAGGAAAAGGAGACATTTGTTAGAATACAGGTACTCCCCATTTTACAAGGGAATTCCATAATGTACATAAATACACAATCAGCAGAAGCCATAATCTTAGGAATTTCCCCTGGTAAGTAATATGCAGTACATACTCTCTGGCATACTGATGAAATCAGCAGTGCGTCACATGGTGGGAGTGATGAGCGCTGGGAAATATAGTGAGGATCAGTATACAGTCAATTCCGGTAAATGGGAACACATCGGGACGCGATCATTTTGGTCCTGTGTTACAAGACGGGACGTGCTATGTAACAAATGAAATGTTTATTATACCTTTATTACCTTTATTGTACGATAATACTGTAAAAAACAAGTTCTTACTTAATTCCAGTCAACGTTTGAAGAACTTATCCAGTGTGATTTGACGTGCTTTAGCTGTGGCTAAGTGGCGACTTGTGGCTCATTTATTGTAGTAAATGGAAATGGTAGGCAAAGACCTGTAGGTGGTAGTAGAGGGCTGGGGAGAAACTCAGGAGCATTGTAGTGATGCCAGAGATGAAGAGTTTCTTTGGTAACCACGGATATTACATACTGTACACGTTCTTTGGTCCGAATAAGCGGCTGGTCCCATTAACCGGTGGTCAAATTAACCGGAATCGACTGTATTTGAAAATGTTTTTTATTTTGTTTAAGATTGTGTATTTATATATTTTTTGCATGATATTTGCAGATTATTCATGCAGCTGTAGTGCACACTTGCCATGAAACTGTACCTCTTACCCTCAATAAAATACAAACTGTATATTATATTAAGTTATAAAGGCTTTTTCATCCACTTGAGTAAATTATTTAAGCCCTGCATCTTTTACTCAAGTAGTGTAACAGATTAGTGGTGCTTTTACTAAATCAAGGAACATGTGTACTTCTGCCACCTCTGGTTTTAATGTGATGGCTGATAAGTGTATAATTGACAAATAAGGATTCTTAGCAGACAACAATAATAATAATAACCAAATCACTTATTTGTAATTCATAATTTGTAATGAAAGAAAGTTATAAATGACAAAAGAGCACAAAGAATATACAACAGGAAAAAAAAAGAATCCCATTAAGCTTTTGTGAGAGGGGTAACATTTAAGGTCAGAGAAAAGCAACTGCAACCTCTCAGAAAAAGTGTCAAAAAACTGTGGTTCATATTCTACATAATACCATAGAATACTGACAGCTGCAATGACAAGAATCTACAAAGTTCCCAAGTTTTATGACCATAAAAGCTTCAGTAAATTAAAGTTAATGTCAGTGAACTAATTGTAATTTCTGATCAACTCAGTGACAATGTTAAAAAAGAAAGATGCAATCTTTTGATATATTAAATGCTTATGAGAAAATACTTACCTAGACAAAAAAGCCCTGTATATTGTAATGTTGCATTTTTCAAGGTAAAGCAGGCTCATTGATCATTTTATGTGATGGACCAAGATGTTCTTAACTATATAAGGATTAATACTCTGATCCAAATCTACTGACACTTAAACATATTCCTATATAATAATAATAGTAATAATAATAATAATGATAATAATAATAATAATTTATAATAAACCTATTGGCTTGTTAAATCCAAGTCAGCATTTAAGGGTGTTGTGCTTACAAACAATAGCAATAGACTCCCATAGGCAGCTCACTGACAATCTAAATACAGATATAGTTGACACTCGGTCAAACAAATATTGTTGAAAGTGCAGGCTGAGGTTTTAAAAATATATCTAAATATGTCCTGCTTGTATCTTTTGTTCGTAATGGAACTAAGGCATTGAACTCAATAAATATTAAATATATTATAAAAGCATGCAAAAAGTTTTGTAATGTGTTGGTCACTAATGTCATATTAAATATCACACCGGACTGTGATGGCCTGGTGGATGAGATACTTAATTATGGACGGTTTAAATCCCACCTCTACCAAACTGCCTCTGTTGGTCCTTGAGCAAGAAACGCTTCTAATTTGATTGTAAGACTGTATTCATTGTAAGTTGCTTTGGATAAGAGCATCTACTAAATATACACTGTATAAAACACTTTTATATTATAATCTTAATTTTAAATAAATGATGGCAGTAATGACAGTGAATTATATCAAATGTACAGTTATATGAGCTTTTTAGGCAGGCACTTACAGGCAAGCTTATTTTAATTTCATTATTGTGTTTCTATTTTGGCTGCTTTAAAACTATCTCAACAGTTCAGCAAACAGATGTAGACATGCATATGGTGCAAAACAGCGAGATATTATACATGACAGTCAAAGTTAGTCAAGCCACAAGTAAAATTATCAAGATGATCCAGTTATTAGATGACACATCAAGCAGAATTCATAAATAACAGCCATGAATGCAAATACAATAACACAATTCATAAAATAACAATGTACATCATATGTTTCCACAAATCACACTTTTAGAATGTCACAGCTGACTTTAAACACAGGTGAATACACTTCGTAGAAAGTACTTTGGATTATAATGTTACCTTTTGAGCCTGAGGAAGCTATGACACAGAATTTAAACAAGAAAACAGAAACAACAGATCAAAAGAGATTAAGTGGATATGTATTTGTATGTTTATTTTTAAAACAATCTGATTTAATATTGGATTATTTAGGTTACATTTCTGAACATTTTAGGTTACTTTTCTGTCACTATATTAAGCTCCAAAAGATGTGACAAACTATGCTTAAGTCTGTAAAGGAATGAATTGTGACATACCACATATTCAGTGCAGTTTTGTAGAAGTTCCACAGTACTTCTGACAACCAGCAGTCAGCTTATATATGCAATTCTACTCATAAGGTAATTTTATTATTAACTAAGGTGTTTAATACATACCATACCATACCATACATACCATAGCATTGAACGCCTTAAATTTAAACGACAGTTGGGCAAAATTATCATCATAAAGCTTATTTTATAACAGATTATTGAATATCGCATGTCATTTTGTAAATAACGTATTGAAAGTTAAAAACTGCTTTCTGGCTCTTTTAAACTAAGTGACTTTCTATGTTACACAGTGTGCTCTAATTAAGAGACTGATAAACAATTATATAACTATGTTACAGTGTATCACAAAATTAAGTACACATCTTACATTTCTAGAGCTTTTTAAGTTATATATTATATAACCGTATATATTTATATAGTTATATAACCGGTATATATTTTCATAGGACAGCACTGACAAAATGACACTTTGACACAATAAAAAGCAGTCTGTGTGCAGCTTATGTAACGGTGTAAATTTTTTCTTTGGACAATAATAACTCAATATACAGCCATGTCTAAACCACCGGCAACAAAAGTGAGTACACCCCTTAGTAAAGTTCCTGAAGTGTCAATATTTTGTGTGGCCACCATTATTTTCCAGAACTGACTTAACTCTCCTGGGCATAGAGTTTACCAGAGATTCACAGGTTGCCACTGGAATGCTTTTCCAGTCCTCCATCATGAATTTGGGGCATCCAAAAGCGGACGTCTTGAGACATGCTTGGCCAGTCCATCACCTTTACCCTCAGCCTCTTCAATAAAGCAATGGTTGTCTTAGATGTGTGTATGGGGTCATTATCATGCTGGAACCCTGCCCTGCGACCCAGTTTCCAGAGAGAGGGATCATGCTCTGCTTCAGTATTTCACAGTACATATTGGAGTTCATGTGCCCCTCAATGAAATGAAACTACATGGCTTTCCTACCACCATGCCTGACTGTAGGGATAATACACTTATCTTTGTACTTCTCACCTGATTTCTGCCACATATGCTTGAGATCATCTAAACAAAACAAATTAATATTGGTCTCATTGGACCATAGGGAATGGTTCCAGTCATGTCTTCAGCAAACTGTTTGCAGACTTTCATGTGTACAGACTTCAGAAGAGGCTTCATTCTGGGGTGACAGCCATGCAGACCAATTTGATGTAGTGTTCGGTGTATGGTTTGAGCACTGACAGGCTGACCTCCCACCTCTTTAATCTCTGCAGCAATGCTGACAGCACTCCTGAGCCTATCTTTTTAAGACAGCATTTGGATGTGACGCTGAGCACGTGCAATCAGCTTCTTTAGATGCCCAAAGCAAGGTCTGTTCTGAGTGGACCCTGTTATTTTAAAACGTTGAATGATCTTGGCCACTGTGTTGAAGCTCAGTTTTAGGGTGTTGTCTTCTTGTAGCCTTGACTATCTTCATGTAACGCAACAGCTTGTCTTTTAAGATCCTCAGAGAGTTCTTTGCCATGAGGTGCCATGGTGGAAATTTCAGTGATCAGTATGTAAAAGTGTGAGAGTTGTACTACCAAACTGAACACACTTGCTCCCTATACACACCTGAGACCTACTAACACTAACGAGCCACATGACATTTTGGAGGGAAAATGAGAAGCAGTGTTCAATTTGTACATTTAGGAGTGTAGTTTCTTAGGGGTGTACTCACTTTTGTTGCCGATGGTTTAGACATTAATGGCTGTATATCTAGTTATTTTAAGGGTAGAATAAATTTACACTGTTATATAAGCTACA